>VCJN01000439.1:0-20064 GCA_006384855.1 Tetraselmis striata
GGGGGGGGGGGGGGTGCGGGGGCGGGGGGACCACGCCCGCCCCGCCCCCCCCGCCCCCCCTCGCCGCCAGCCGCTCCCGCCTGGGAGGGGGGGGGGGGGGGGGTAAGGGGGCGGGGGCTACTGCTTGTTCTTGTTCTTGCGTGCCCGGGGGACCCTCCGCTTCGACGATCTCGCTGCCTCCGCCTCCGCCTCCGCCTCCGCCTCCGCCTCCGCCTGCGCCTCCGACTCCGCCTCCGACTCCGCGACCGTCAGTTTCTTACCTCGGCGTTTCTTCACTGGCCTCTTCCGCTTCTTGTCATCCGTCAGTGTCTTCACCACCCCGGGAGGCTGTGCCGTCGACGACGCCGCCATGAGCTTCCTTACCTTCGCGTCGGGACGCCCCCTGTGCCCAGACACCCACAACAAGCCACAATCGTTTCGCCTTTAAGCGGCTGAGGATGCGGCCTCCTCGGCCACCACGAGTTGCGCCGCTGGCACTGTGGAAGCCTTGGCGTTGAGGTGGGCCTTACGGCGCTCCCGGACGAACCTGCGCGCGGCACAAGTTAGCCACGAGTGGGTGCGTGCTAATGCGGAGGATGGAGTGTTTTGTTGCGCGCCCACCTTGTCACGCGTTTCCTCATGTCTTTCTCGTCCTCCTCGATGCCGGCGGCGCGGACACGCGAGACAAGGCTCGCCGCCCACTTTTGCCCGGGGGGGCGAGGTCGGCCATGGCGCTGTGAGCGGTGAAGGGGGAGGGGGGGGGGGGGGGGGGCGGCGGCCGAGGTGTATAAGAGAAACTAACACCCAGTCGACGACCGCCTTCCGCAGCAGTCAACGACACATCGGAGGCGAGGAGCAGCGCGCCACTACTATTTATATGCACGTATTGTCAAGAGCTAGTCGGTGCGGCATTGTGTCGGTGTAATTTCGCAATGTTTATTGTTGAAGTAGCACGGCGTAATGGATACGGCGAGTGAATCCGGGATAATGTGTGCGACGAATGTGCGCGCGCAGCGTTGTGCGGCGGTGTGCGGCGGTGTGCGGCGGTGTGCGGCGGTGTGCACCGATGTTAATATAGTGTGAATATTATATCGGCCGTAGACGATCAGGTCTGGCAGCACCGCCCGTGCTTGTAAATAAGCGACAATGGGTCTAGTCTCCCGGTAGTCTGTGCACCGCAAGTGCACTCCGCAAGCCTCGCCTCCATCCGCGTCGGAACCGGTAGTAAGTGTTGTTGTGTGCGCACATCGTGACAACATTACACGGTGGCAATTGCAATTATTAGCGGTGGATAATGTGAAGGCGTTTTCGAAATCGACAGAGAATGAGGCGGTGCTGGCGGAGTGCATTGGCGGTGCATAGAATAGCGTGTTGCTGGGGTTTTGGCTGCATCGGACGCCGTATTCCCACCCATCCGGCACGGAATGTCCGGTTTTCACACATTTGTGTGTTAATAAAGCAGTGTGAATATTACGCGTCTTTTACGCCGGGTGGATGGGCATCCGGCGTCCGATGCACCCCAATTATTTGCAGCACGCTACTCTACGCATCCCCAACGCACTCCGCAAGCCTCGCCTCCATCCGCGTCGGAACCGGTAGTAAGTGTTGTTGTGTGCGCACATCGTGACAACATTACACGGTGGCAATTGCAATTAGCGGTGGATAATGTGAAGGCGTTTTCGAAATCGACAGAGAATGAGGCGGTGCTGGCGGAGTGCATTGGCGGTGCACAGAATAGCGTGTTGCTGGGGTTTTGGCTGCATCGGACGCCGTATTCCCACCCATCCGGCACGGAATGTCCGGTTTTCACACATTTGTGTGTTAATAAAGTGTGAATATTACGCGTCTTTTACGCCGGGTGGGTGGGCATCCGGCGTCCGATGCACCCCAATTATTTGCAGCACGCTACTCTACGCACCCCCAACGCACTCCGCAAGCCTCGCCTCCATCCGCGTCGGAACCGGTAGTAAGTGTTGTTGTGTGCGCACATCGTGACAACATTACACGGTGGCAATTGCAATTAGCGGTGGGTAATGTGAAGGCGTTTTCGAAATCGACAGAGAATGAGGCGGTGCTGGCGGAGTGCATTGGCGGTGCACAGAATAGCGTGTTGCTGGGGTTTTGGCTGCATCGGACGCCGTATTCCCACCCATCCGGCACGGAATGTCCGGTTTTCACACATTTGCGTGTGAATATATATAGTGTGAATATTACGTAGGCGTCTTTTACGCTGGGTGGATGGGCATCCGGCGTCCGATGCACCCCGAATCTCACCAACACGCTACTCTACGCACCCCCAACGCACTCCGCCAGCCCCGCCTCTTTCCGCGCAGGTCCTACGTTCCATTGTATGTATATACATACGTACATGTACTGCTCCGAAACCAGCCCAAACTTAATGAGTGCACAAGTGTAAATGGGGGGGGGGGGGGGGGATGTGGCGGCGGGGCATCCACTCACACATACCCCGGCGATGCATGACAAATATTACATGCCGTGGCGGGTCGGCGGGCCGACCCGGCGGGCCGACCCGGCGGGGGGGGGGGGGGGGGGGGGGGGGGCGTCTATTCAACTACACGTGCGACAGTGTCGTTTCGTGGAGCAGTATATGTGCCCGGCCTCATTTATACCGCCCCCTACCTGCGCTGCATGGTCTACCCCTACGAATTACTTAGCACAAACCGCCATTACTTAATAGGAACCTAGCACAGCCATGCTTATATGCCCGCTTTCCCGATCAACTTCTACGCACTTTCCGTCCCTCAACCGCCGGACATGTAGGTTAAGCCGCCAGCCTCGGCAGTTGCTTAGCCAGACTTGGCATCCCGTACCGTGTCCATGGCTTCGCAGCTCTGCCGCTGGCACACGCCGAGTCCGGCGCTTGCTGCCGCGGGGTTGCGCACGCATGCACGCACGGTAATACGCCGCCGACGCCGCCACGCTTACTTCCACCACCTTCGCCAGCCGCAGCTTCGCACGCCTTTCCGCCGACATACGAAACGCACGAATCCCCCCCCGTCCCCGCGTCATGTATATTATATTCGAGGCGACTATGCGGGGCGCAGCACACGCCGCGGCGTGGGTCGGCGGAGCGACAGGCGGCGGGAGCCCTAATGGCCGGGCAGTATCCACACCCGCACAGGCACCGCCGCTCACCTCCGACGCGGATGAACCGCCTCCCAAAGGAAACATGCCGGTTGGTGGTAAGCCCAGCAGGCGTGCGTGGGGTGCCGGCGCCGGTACTGGTGCGACGGAGCTGTCGCGTCAGGAACCGCACCGCATGTGGAGCAACACATGGCGGTGCCGGCCCCACCTATGTCTAGGGCCACCTCCTCACAACACCCCGCCACGACGGCGTCGGCCACCGCCGACGGCGCCGTTGCGGGGGGGGACGCCCTGCCAGGCGACGATGATGCGCCTGGTGCGCCGCGTCAGGAGGCGGAGGAGGCCGTGGTCGAGGCGACTGATCGGGCTGAGGGGGTTGTCGAGGCGAGCGAGGCTGCGCTCGCGCCACCCGCCCCGCAGCCACCTGCGGGACATGCCGACTTGCTCGTCGCCATGTTGACCGGAGCACTACGAGCAGTGGCGGGAGGCGGCCACATGCACTATCATGTGCGTGTCCTGGCCGGACGCCCGTCATGCGTGGACTGCGGCCAACGGACGGACTGGGAGTGTTGCTGCGACGGCACCCCGGCTTTGTGCGGCCCCAAGTACCCATGCATGGCGACCCATCAGCGGGCAGTCCCCTGCCCGACCACGGCCACGAAGAGGGCGGAGTTCCGCCATGTCAGGGACGCGTTCCACGACGCGACTCGCGCCGCCGTGTGTGAGGCTTCCGAGAAGGCACGCGCGGCTGGTAGGGTGCGCAGGGTGAGGCGGCGGACGGCCCAGGAGCTGAAGGAGAGCGAGACATGCCGTCAGTGAGGTCGGGCGCAATGTCATTGGGTGGGGCACACGGACGTGTAAGACTTGCACTCTGTAGCAACCGCTGCCGCGCCTATCCCACAGCCGCTGCCCCCCCCCCCCCCCCCCCCCGCGCGGGATCCCCGCCATCAGCAGCTTGCACTTGCACTTTGCGCGTACTGCTGGGTTACATCCAGGCGGCGTCACACCGGAAAGGCTGCGTTGCTACTGCAAACGATGCTACGCCTCACTCGGTAGCAACCGCTGCCCCGCCCATCCCACTCGGGATGCTGAGAGCAGCTAAAGGGCACCGGGGGCAAGAGGGAGCAGGGCCAATGATTGTGGAAGAGCGGGGACCCGCTTGCATGCCATCGTATTATATCTTGCACAATATCTGTTGCTGCACTCATATCTCACATCACTAGCTTAGCTATAGTGATTCCCCCCCCCCCCCCCCCCCCGCACCGCGTACGCACAAGCCTGGGTATACGCATCAACTGCCCGCCGGGATGAGAAACTGGTATTGGTAGTGTGTCTGTGGGGTGGAGGGGGGGCAAAAGAGCTGCCAATTGCTGCCAAGCTGGTGCGTTACATTGGGGCAGGCGCTGGGCAGACAATTGGGGCTCGCTTCAGAGCATTGTCTAGTGCCTATGCGGCTGCGCCGCCTCCGCCGCATGCAGACTCTGCGGGCTCACCAGCACCGCCACCTCAGTCATGCGACCCTGCATCCCGCAGCCCGTCGCCGTCAGCCAGATCAGAGGTATCCAGAAGCCAGTGCTGGGGTTGTTGCGGCATGACCGCATAGTTTTCAGCGGCTGCCGTCCACAGCTTGTAATGCATCCCTTTCCGCCGATTCCGCTGTATGCGCTGTCTTGGCGCCGCGCTGCCCCGGCCGCCGCGCCTTGGCGCCGCGCTGCCCCGGCCGCCGCGCCTTGGCGCCGCGCTGCCCCGGCCGCCGCGCCTTGGCGCCGCGCTGCCCCGGCCGCCGCGCCTTGGCGCCGCGCTGCCCTGGCCGCCGCGCCTTGGCGCCGCGCTGCCCCGGCCGCCGCGCCTTGGCGCCGCGCTGCCCCGGCCGCCGCGCCTTGGCGCCGCGCTGCCCCGGCCGCCGCGCCTTGGCGCCGCGCTGCCCCGGCCGCCGCGCCTTGGCGCCGCGCTGGGTATCGAGTCCTCCCCTCCCTAGTGAGCGCGTCCACCTGCGCCTTGCGCTCGGGGCCGTCCTCCTCCGTCACCACATTCTGCAACCCCCACCGCGTGACGAACCACGCAGCTCCTTGCATGCGCTTGTACATGTGCCCAAGCACCGCCTGGGGACGCGAAGCTCCTTCTCGGTCATGATCGCCTTCACCCGGGCCTCCTCGAGCAGCGGACCGGCGTTAAGAATGGAAAACGTTTCCATGTGGTGCAAGCAGTCCTCCATGACCCAGCCGGACTGCACCGTCACCTTGCCTGACCCTGCAGTCATGGAGGGGAATGCCGTCACGCCCACGCCCACGCCCACGCCCACGCCCGGGGGGGGGGGGGGGGGTTACCTTTCGATTCTTGGACACTGCAAACGAAGGGCGCAACCCGCGTTCAAAGTTGCTGGGTATCGGGACTAAAGCCTGGCGCCGGTCTTCCTGCTTCATAGCTCGGAATCCAATGTGGCCCTGCACGGTGACAAATTTCCTCCAGAAGTCCCTTCCCAAGCCAAAAAAAAACAGGTGGAACGGCGCGAGGGGGAAGAGGTTGATCATGCTGACATAGCCCAGGACCACATGCACATGGCACACGCCATGGCAGCCAGTGTTCTGCTTGGCCTCCGCCAGCCGGGTTGTGTTGAACGCACGCCGGGCAAGGTGCGTGATTCACTGGACAAGTCATCGCCTTGATGGACGGTTACCAAGCGAGCCTCCCCGTCCGCATCCACAGGGGGGTGCTCCTGGGCAGCCGCCATAGCCTCCACAACCTGCCACGCCGACCGGGCGAGTGCGTGTGATTCCATACAACCGCAGTTGAGTGGTGCCACCAGCACGCAGGCCGGGCCCACTCACCTCTGAACGCAGAAGGTCCACAATGTCACCGTCCTCGAAAACAGCGCGCCACTGGGTCGCCCCGCCGTAGTCCTCCAACACCCACTCGGTAACGACGCCGGTTATCACGCCGTAGTGCCATACTCCCCGGAACTTCTTGGCGATGACCTTCATGTAGAAGTCGCCGGGATCGCCTTTCCATATCACGCCCTCATCGCGGGTTCGACGCCCGCCGGCGGCCACGCAGGCGCGTCGATGTCCATACCGTCTTCGCCAACGGGGTCCTCCCCCACGCCCATCACATCGTCCACCTTCGAGCCGCCGTCGTCCGAGACCGGCGCCGGCGGGCCGTTTCCGACGGCTGCAGCTACTCATGCTGCCGCGCTTGTTGCTGCTGTTGCTGCTGCTGCTGCTGCCGCCCCTGCTGCTGCTGCTGCTTGTGATAAGGCGGCCTTGCGGCGCAACTTAGCCGCACGCTTCAACGAGTGGCTACAGTTCGGGAATTTTAGGAAGTGCCGCTCTCGCGCCGTCCTTTCACTACTGCCCGTCACGATGCCGTGGCAGTGCTTGCATGTGTACACGCCATCCTTCGACACACTCGCTATCCATCCCTTTGCCGGCATGCCTGCTGCCGCGCGCGGGGGGCGGGGCGGGGGGGGGGGGGGGGGGTTGAGAGTTGGGGTGGATGTAACCCACCACCGGCAGGCAACACAGATGCGAGTGCGCGGCTGTCCGCGCTTGATTCAACGGTGAGCGGCGGTGACCGTGAGGCGACCCCGTACTTCATGCGCGTGCTGGGGCGTTACACAATCATCAGCAGTTAGGGCGGCTGCATTAAAACGCGCACCTACGAACACCACCTACCGCCTACCACCTACCGTACCACCTACATCCGCCCACACCTCCGCCCGTCGTGCCGCACATCGCGGCACACCGCGGGGTCAGCGGTCAGCGATGTGCGGTCAGCGATGTGCGGCGATGTGCAATGAGTGCGTACATCCGCCTGTACTTAGCCCGGGTGCTCCGCGTCGGCGGGCGACACGCGAGCCCGCGTGCGCATATCAATTTGATGAAATTATGGAAACGAGAAATTCATATAGTACTTTACAGGTCGCGCGCGATAGTCGTCGCTACTGGGTATGAAATCCACGTCCCTCGTCCGTCCCGTATCGTCCCCGTATGTCGTCGTTCGTCACCAGTAGGGCACATTTACGTCACATCTGAATCTCACAGTGCAAGCGTGGACAGCTTTATCTAGAAGTGGCGGGCTTCCGTGCCGCCGAGCAAACTTGCCCTCATCAACGGGCCATACGGGAAGATCGAGCGGTTTTCCATAATAAGGTGAAAGAAAGGAGCGATAAGACTACTTGCTCATGCTACCAGACTTGCCGAAGGCGGGCACGACGTCGCAGCTGATGGGCATGCCAATAGTGCGCAAGCTCAACATGCCGTGGCCTATGGTCAACGGGGTAGGGCGCAATGAGCGGGCAGCATGGTGGAGACTGGTAGGCGCGGGATCGAGAATAGGAACGCAACAACGTACCTTGTGCGCTGGCCGAGCCGCGAAGACGAGCCACGTGGCGGCTGGGATGCAAGTAGAGCCGCGCTGATTCAAGAGAGCGCCACGACCATTGCTCCGCGATTTCCTCCAAGGAAAACCCATTGTGGTGGGCAAGCTGAGCCGCCCCACGATGCAGGCTGTGGCACGTCTCTCCGAGCTAGAGCGAGAGAGCTTGTAGGTGTCTATGGAGGCGCTGGGTCGATGCCCCGGAGCTTAGCGGCTTAGGCTGCTGAAAGGCCAAGCCGCCGGGAGTCAGACATGAAGAGCCAGTTGCTGCCCAATAATCGGGTAGACGTTGCAAGGCAGCAGCGTAGTGACGCAGAAAAGTCGGCAAGACGCCGCTCCCGTTCGCAGGCTGGAACTAAACCTGCAGGTACAAGACGCCATGGTGCCGAGTGGGGCGCGTTTTTGTGCCCAAGGAGGACTCCACAATTAGCGGAGCTGGAAAGTCGGAAATAGGAAGTGCAGACTGGACGAGGTAGCCCGAAGCCGGAGTGCAATCCACATCAGCGAAGCCGAATAAGTCAGTGTTATGTAGCTTCCCACACTCCTTGCCCGGTTGACCAGTCTCCCACAGATATGAGAAGGCACTCAGTAGGTCTCGGCAGTACTAGGTTCATAGCACATGGTCGTCGACGGAGACATCAGCCTTAGAGAGCATAGTGATGTCTGATACCCGACCAAAGTGAGGTATGTCGAATACGTCAGAGGCATAGCAGAGCTACCGCTATACCCTTCCTCGAAAAAACGGCAGTGCTCGTGGACGTCCTTCAGGTAAGAGCTAATGGAGTCGTGGTAATAGGGGTTCCTTTGGGGCTTCGAGTAACTCCAAGCACCTGCGTGACCGGCTTTGTTGAGCATGTACGCCAAATTAGAACTGATAGCCCGGAGGGTGCCTAGCGCCACATCGACGGGCTCCCCCAGATCGACGCCCCTATTAGCGCGTGGGCGGCCGTTGCGCGCATGGTGCGAAGACCCCAGAAATACTATAGCACAGTTCGGGGAGCGCTGGTGGTGAGACTAGGCCAGCTCTCAATAGGGAATTCGCATGTCCATGCGTCCCCCTCGTGCTTTAACCTACCGCGGCGTTGCAATACGTCAGCCGTCACGGAATAGTTGGTCATTTCCCCGGCGATGGCGCGAAGGGCGCCATGACGGGCCATGCCCAAGTAGTAATCCGACTCGGATGCAGCGGCCGATGCATGGTCAAGTGAATGACCCCCAGTCCAACCCGTGATAGATAGAGCGTCCAAATATAGAGAGTACGACGCCTGGTTGTAGCCCTGCTGCATGGCATGCAAGGGTGTGAGTTGGCGCGGGAGGCGAATCGGGTAAGACGCACCATATGCATAAAGGGAAAGAGGTGATTACTGGGTAATGCTATTGTCAACGCCATTGTTTAGGTTTGGTGGAAGATGTAATGACAGAAGGCTCTGGAGGCAATTGCGTAAGATCAGGGTCTCATTGAGGCTGACTGTTGCCAGCGTCAACAATCCAGGAGCCTGAGCACATGCGTAAGAGCATAACAAGGATATGCTAGCCAGACATACAACATGAGCTGAGCCGGCTAGTCAGCTCATGACATTGGGACAGTAGCGCCAAAAGCATAAGCAGAAGAAATCTATATAATATTCAAAATGGAATTTATTCCACACTAATATTTTTTATTCACCTGAATAAAGACATTCCTTATGCAAACGTATTACAGGGCGGCAGTCACAGTATTCATATCCTTAGAAGATTGACAGGTCAACACATTGCTGCCACTGTCGTGTAACAATTCCTAACATGGAAATTCCATTTTCCACATACACTGGACTTCCTAATTAGGAAATAGTCATAGTGCATGAGGGACTGACAAGACAGGTGGAAGAACCCATGTGCATCTACGGGGGCCACCTGTAAGGACGGAGCGACAGTCATGAACATAAGTTCCCCCTCACATACCTCTGGGGGCGCTGTTGCTCAGCCGAGCAGCAAGCAAAAGAACCCCACCCACCCCACACCAACAACTCAGTTTTGTTGATTCTCGCTTGTTCATATAGCGATAGGACGCAAGCAGGCCGAGGAGCACAAAGGGCGCACCTCGTTCCCGGGCGAGGTAGAAGATGTGAAGGCAGAACCGCGGAAGACTCTGTAGGCAATTGCATAAAAGCATGGGCGGGTCGAGGCTCGCTATAGCCATCAGCAGCAGTCCAACAGCCTGAGCACATGCGTAGGAGCATACGAATATGCTAGCCAGCCATACAACATGAGCTGAGCCTAGTCAGCTCATGACATCGGGACAGTGCCAAAAGCAGAAGCGGAATAAGAAATCTAGATATAACATTTACATTGGATTTTATTCCAGACTAAGTTATATTGATTTACCTTAGACATTACTCATCCAAATGCCTTACACGCCGGCAACGACTGCCGACCCTACGTATATTCTAAGGCATCATTCATGCCTTTAGAACATTGACAGGTCAACTCATCGCGCTGACGGTGTAGCAATGCCTAACAAAGCGCAGTTCCATTTTCCACATGCCTTGCCCAAAAAAATGTACTACACTACTGGACATAGCGACTACTGCTCATACCACCGAAAGAATTTTATTCCTATGCGTTACATCATCGCCGCCAGGTTCGCTACAGACAATAATTGCGGCAAAATATGCGCCGATTGCCTTTCCGTGTGTATAAACATTGTCAACTGTGAAGGTGATTGGGAGAAATCAATGGAAATCCGGGAATGTGGTAATGAGTATTGTGTATCAAGCAAAGATTGTTGAGGGGGGTGTATTAATGCATATCCGTGACGTAAATGCATCACGGATACTGTTATTGTCGCGTTCATACCGCCCGTGTTGCTTTGCCAGCAGTGACTCGAAAGGTCAAAAGTAAGGCACAGCACTGGTAAGGAATATTAATACAGGAACGAAAGATTAGCAGATATTATTATACGGGCCGAGTATCGATCCGCCGCAGATAGGGATAATATATTTTCCGGTGATGTCAGATTTGCCTGAAATAACCATTGATTATATATATTTTCGGACTTAAATCACATATCCTACATCTATATTACATATATCTTACGACATTATTATATCATGGCGATAACTGCAGAGTGGTCCTAGTTTGTGCGCTGGAAAGTGCTTCGTACTTTTTTATGTGACATGAGATGGTGGTTTTATATTGCATCACAACAAAATGGGCGGCATACTCATCAAGTGTTGCGCTGAAAGTGCTGTTTTATCAGGAATTGGAGGTCCTGCGTGTTGGTAGTATAATACCAGCGTTCAGCGCAGGTTGTCTAGAGTGCACGTAGCAGCGGCATCACCGCCAGAGCAGCAGCTTTGGGATGTTTAGCTTTTAGCATGGCCCATCCTCTTGTGCTCTTACCACTGCATAGTGCGTAAGGCGTGTATCTGCGGCAGCTTATCTGCATGTGTACCCCCGGATCCGCGAATCATCAACAACCTGCTCAGCAGCAGCAGCAGCACAGCGCCGCAGATAAAACCCATCCAACCGCGAGAGATCTCTATGCTACTGAATTGTATTGTATCATCATAACACAGAGGTATTCGAATCAGGCGGCCACATCATCACGAATTGGATTATTGGTTACAGGTAAAATTTCACGACCTGCCCCGTATCCTCATGGCGCCGCTGCTTACACAGCAAAAACAAACTATGATTCTGACTCTGCTGGAGACGAGCGGGTGCTTGTGCTCCCAGGCACAGTCATCTGCTCCTGTGACGCCTTACTGTCAGTTGTTTCTTTGGACTCTAATATGAGCGCCTGGATGTTTGCGTAAGGGTTGTGCGCTTGCAGTTGAACCTCCGTGCTGGTTTTCTGTGATGAAGAGGCCTCGCCGGTTCCAGGCGTAGAGGTAGCATACGAGGCAGTCAATGCCGGCGTTGCCGCGTAGCCCTGATGACGTGAAAGGGAAAGGGCAGGTTGCGGGGGGGGGGGGGGGGGGGGTTAGTCCACGCACCCAAGGGTGCTGTTGTTCATACACATGGCACATGCACTAGCCTGCAACGCCCACCACGTCCGCAGTCTGAGCGGCTCGGACTCACCGCCCGAGATGGTCTCGGGGAGCGGTTGCCAGCCTCATCAGGCAAGATTGTACCAGTGGACATCCAGCCAGCGCCGTGCTCCCTGTTGATGTATCTGGCTTGTGGCCAAACGCCGTGGACAACGCTATTTTGCGACAGACTTGATTTTGCAAACGTTCCATGCGGCATTGGTTGCAGCATCGGTTGTGAGTTAGACGAAGTGGCATGGGCGGTTAATACATGGATCTTCCCGTGGCCTTTGCGGGCTTGGCCTGTAGGAGGATGAAGGGAGACGCCTTGGTCTGTAGTGGCCGGGCTAGACGCACTGCTGCCAGACTCAAAGTCCTGCGCCGTCATGTGAGGCGCCACAATTTCTGGCACGGAACCAGGGTGAGCGCCTGGAGAGGCCTCCCCGTGATCTGACCCCCCGGTGTGCGTCTGAGCCAGTGGCCTTGGCATGTTGCGGATTTGAGCCCTGACTTGGTGGAAGCGGTGCTGCAGGAGATCAAATGTTGGGCGGTTTTCCACCTCGTACGCCCAGCATGCCTGGCAATTGAATGCACATGTCCGAGTAGTCAACAGGTAGATAATACTTGGCACTGATGGCGGAATTCTGTCAGGCGGAGCTTGCACCCACCTTCATGATACCATACACCAATGGAGGGCAAACAGAAGGCCGACTGAGGTAGTTTCCGGAAATGACGTGCTGGATGATGGTCTCATTGGACACATCGCCCAGGTCACGCACAAAGGGCTCCTCGCCACTGGCAAATATCTCCCACATGGTGACCCCAAAGGCCCAAACATCACTCTTTTCGGACCACGTACCGTCCCTGCACCGCAGTTACAGTGAAGCACGCAGATTAAGTCGACAAGGCGGGAATGGGAAGGGGCTAAGAAGTGCATGTTCTATGAGAAAATGGTGACCGGCAGACAAGACCACGGCCGAGAGCAAGCTCATTGCCGCAAAACCAAACGCACCGGAAGACTTCAGGGGCAGCCCATCTCACAGGGATGCAGTCCAGCATCTTCCTCTCCTCGTCACCTTCTGCCTGATCTTGCTGGAGTTCCCATTCTCGCGCCATGCCAAAGTCCGCCACCTACACAGGACATCAGCAAAACGGGGGCCAAATCACAGACAACAGGACCACCCATTGCATTTCCAATCCCAGTTGGATTGGAACACACGGTGCTGAGGCCAGCATGCATTGTGTATTTACCTTGACATGGATAGGCGAGATGCTGGCAACCAGCACATTCCGTGCAGCGAGGTCGCAGTGGAGCAGTCCCTCACGGGCAAGTTCGCACATTGCATCGCATATCTGCTCGCACATCTGTACATGGACCACAGCCAGCTGAGTTGAAAATTCATCCGCATGCATGCCCTCGTCCTAGTCAGCCATGCAATCAGCCGCCGAGTGACGGCAAATCAGGGATGTGGCCAGGCAAAACCACCTTGAGCTTGGACATGAAGTCCAGGGACTCGTTCTGGGAGGACATCAGCAACTTGTCCAAGCTGCCATTGGGGACAAGCTCCATGATCATGAATTCGTTGCCATGGTGATCCCGAGACCACCGATAGAACTGCACCAGATTTGGGTGAGTTCCGAGCCGCTGCATGATGCGTGCCTCTGTAGCCATCCCACCCTTCTGCATCCTTGTGATGGCCACCGCTGTACTCCCCCATCTGAGGGAAGGAAAAAATAGTACATAAAACATGCGTGTAGTTAGTGCGACACTGCCTGGGTCCAAGGTGACTGCCGGGCAGGCTTGGCATTGACTATGTGATGGGGGAGTCAACGGAGGGTGCCCACTGACCTGCCAAGGTACACTGTCTTGCAACTTCCACGTCCAATCTCCTTCTCGATTTTCAATGTGTTGAAATCCACCTGTAAAGGCGCCACACCGCTTGTCATCCCCAGCTTGCACGCATGTCGCTGGCTGGGTTCCAAGTGCAGCACATCGCATGGCTGCAGAGAAAGGCTGTCAGGGAAGGTGGGGCAAGAACCTTGAGCCTGCTGATCAGACGCATGAACTTCCCTATGCCCAACCCGCCTTGCCCCGGCAAAGTCACGGACTGCACTGGGGCTGGTCCATGGATCATGCTGAGGTGGCGAGTGCCTGTCAAAGCCTTGGGTCTTCCAATTGCGCGAGGCGTTTTGGAGGGCGCAGCATTCCCTCCATGCAGATCTTTCTTGCCAGAACTTCCAAAGTATCCATGAGAAGCCTTGGGCGCGCACGCACGCGCACGCACACGCACACACCCGTCAGCTGATTCATACAGTTGTTCACGCCGCTACATTCAAAGCATGGTGAGCTACTGCCCTCACCTGTGGCGGCTGCCCCCCATGAGCTTCTGGCAAAAAGCAGCCATGAGCGTCTGAAAGGTTTCCATGAGTAGGTGGCATAGCTCCATGTTCACTGGGCGGGACCTCGGGGTGGGAAATCCTGCTGCTGGATCCTGCAAACTTGCTATGTGCCTTCCGCAGGGAAGCGTCTTCAGGAACTTGAAGCAGGTTCAACGAAGAAGCTTTGTCTGCAGCAGCCACAGAGTGTCCGGTCATCAACCGCGGCGTCACATTTCCCAGCATGGCTGCGTGTGCTGTGTCCAAACCCGCGCCATCAGTGTAAACAAAAAATACTGCCAACAACCCCCTTCCCCCTGTCCCCTGAGCGATATGCATAATGCTCACCATTAACTCGGTCTTCTGTACCGCTGTTTGTGCGGGAATGCGCCAGGTCTGCATCAGACCGCCGATCAATACCGGTGTCAGACTGTGTCGGCGTTCCAAGGGGTCTATCCAAGTTCCCCCAACTCCTCTGAGATTTCCAAAAACTGTCGGCAGCATGGCAGGGATTGCAGGGGATTAGAAGCCTCATCGATGCAGAGCCCGTGAGATGCTGTGCTCGTTCTCAAAAGTAGGTCCACCAGCACTGCAAAGCACATAGATTTACCTGGTTCTTGCTCCTCGACTGCGTACATCGTAGGCAGCCGCACCAGTACATCACGCAGATCAGCGCCAGGAAGAGTGCCAAGAGGCAAGCCACCACTCCCAAGGCTATGGTTTGGCCGATGTCACTTGCAGGGGCATCAGTGTACTCATCCACCAATAGGCCTGAGGCGTTTCCAAAGCTGTTCAGGAGGTCACTGGCGGAGACCTGTCAGCGAAAAAGCGCCAGCCATGGTCAGCGCGCAAGGCCCACTGTGAACGCACGTCCATGACATCAGGGTGCCACACGGATGTTTACATACCATCAAAACAGAGGCTTGAGCAGAGATAATGGGCATCAGTTGGCTGTTGATCTGGTAATCTGTGCGGCTGAGCGCCGCCACTTGTTCTTCAAGGGAAATCCTGAATGTGGAACGTTCGATATTCCTCTTCCTGTAGAGATCAGCCAGCACCGTCAGGGCGCCACTCCCTGACAAAGCATCTGGCAAATCCGGGGCATGCGAACACAGGCAGCTGCGGGAGACCGCACCCACAGTCCGCCTCTTTTGCGCCCGTTTCCAGAAGGGCAGTCAGGAGGGGAAACCTCGCAACGCTTGCCACAATGGGCTGGCATCCACTCAAGGACGCAACCCTGCAAGCTGCGTCCATGACACTGAGCAAACGAAGCATAGTGTGAGAGATTGCTGCCTGTAGAAACGCGCGCAGGAAAGGCAGCGCAAGTCAGACAGGCAGACACAAATCGAAAGCGCGCCCGGTGGTGATAGGGTCGAATACCCGCTTATCCAGCGAGTGCGTGTTAGCCCGCTGATGTCCAGGACTCGATCAAGGGCTTCCAGTTTGACAACGGCACGAGTAGTAAACTCCAGCGTGACGTTGAGAGTATGCCTGCCTCTCTCTGCAGCGAAGGCGCTGCAGTCTTCTAGTCGTGGGTCCTCGGGCCGATTGGCCCTTTCTGGCTCGACCTGGCCGCGAACGCTGCCCAGAGATAACGCAAACGACACAACAACTGCAAGCACGAGCACACCGGCGCGCTTCTTGGCGAAAGCCATGCTGAGAAGCGCTCGCGCGAGCTGTTTGTGTCGCCTGCTGTGCGTATTCCCTCAGCACGCTTCACCGGGCATGCCCGTATTATGTCGAGGTATCTGACGGTGGGTCAGCCCAACACGCCGCGGACTCCACGGCTCGCCGGAAGAGCGTGTCTCGCCAGCTGAGAGGCACGCCGATCCTGCACCAATAATGGAAGTGGTGGCGCGGAGTTAACACCTCCCTCCTTGCAGTCGGGGGATACCGTATGTGTTGTGTGAGGCGGGACTCTGCGCTATGTGTGCGCGCCAGTGGGCTTTTTCTCAGCAGAGGTGAGCAGCAGAGGTGAGCAGTGCGGTTCCAACTCGCGTGCGCGCGGATGGCGGCTGATGGAACTGGGATCCTGTACTACTTCTGTACTCCTGTACTCGTACACGTACCAGTACCAGTTTTCTAATTCTAAACCGTAGTGAACCAGTGAACTACCCTTTTTGTAATTCACACCAGTACCAGTTTCCGCCTGCCCTGGGGGTTGTTACATGCAGCAGAACGAGGTATCTGTATGGCTGTATGCCTGTATCTGCTACACTACGGGCGAGAAGTCGAGAACTACAGTCGAGTGTGGGTAAATAAGTACTACCAGTACCGTAGAATTAAATACTACGTCTCGCGGGGCTAAATTAAAATGAACTGTTTGAATTGTTGTGCACCTTCGTGTCGATACGAGAAGTTGTGCTGTAAAAGTAAAAGTAAAGTTCGCCCCGGGACATCGGCCGAAGCCGCCCCAGCACTTGACCTCGTGCGCTAACTGCAGTCATAGGTCTGGCATAGCCCATAGACCATTGCCTCATTCGAACCCAGAAGGGCTAATGCATCAACCGAGTAAACCCGGGACACGCCGGGCCGATATTGCCGAAATACATCGGCCAGGAATCGAACCCGGTACCTCTCGTACACGAGACGACCGCTCTACCGAGCGGACAAGGGATGTACTGTATCCATCACGAGCATGGCGGTGTAAGGATTGGCTGGTCTATTTCTCCGTTCACGAATACTGTAGCGACTACATTGATACAATAAGTTTTTCCCCCTTCGCCGGGGGGGGGGGGGGGGGGGGGGTGTCGGGTCGAAAACGATACAGGCATTTATCCGCAGACCTACTACGGGTACCTGTACCGCTATTGTGCTTATTGTAGTCGCTAGTATTATTTGCACTGCTGGGGTGGTATGGCTGGTAGTAGCGACTACCGGTAGTAATCCTTACTGTAGTTTCGTTCCTCCCCAGGATATTCACTGGACGCTCTATACATATTATTATAATTAGGCCATCACAACTTGATTTGTTGTTTTATGTGCCTTTTTCTCCCTCAGAAGGGGGGGGGGGGGGGGGGGACCGGATATCGTCAAAACAAGATGCTGAATCCCAAACAGTATCCCAAACAGAAGCCGTACCGACGCGTACGGCCGCGCTTGGCCCCATGTTTGCGTGCGCGCTATCCTTGGCGGCGCCACGTCTGTTTTAGAGGCTTCATTTGACGCACCCGCCGCGGAAACCCTGGCTCCATCCCGCCATTGGACATCACAACACCCCACTCTCACAGCAGCCACCCCCACCATGCCCCTGAAACTGATTGGTGGCGGTCTGTCAGTATGCCTCAGCGTCAGCATCGACTACGTGCAGCAATTCAAGCCGTTGTGGAGAAAGGCCACGGAGTTCAGCCCGACGGCGACATGATCGGAGGTTGTGTTGAAACTAACTCATGCGATGTCTTGCCCCCGCCTCCCTACCGCTTCGCGATGCCGTGGTTGCCGCCATGAGCGTCCCAAAGAACATCGCCGACAACGCGCAAGATTGCACTGCGTGTATTGACGAGACCCTCTCCCACGCGCTGGAAACGCTTGACTAAAGGGGCTGTCCTCCACTTAACCCATATATGGTTACCCTTGCGGTAGAAGCGCGCCCAACGGAGGTGAACCCTATGTTGCGTATGATGACGGTAGCCACATCTGGCAGCCGCCACTACATACCCACGTGGCGCGCCGATTATTTAACCCGACAGTATGTTGAGGAAGAAGAGACACTTCAACGATATATATATTGTAGTGTCTCGGCTTGGGTCTGTGGAAGTCGATAAGTGGACGGCCGATACAGCTAACAAATGGGGGAGTGACGTCATGCAGCATGCGCACCTCGCGTTGTTCCCAAGCAGCTCACCTGAGAATAACAAAAAGAACGACGGGGTATGGGCGCAGCTGCGGTATTCCCCCCCCCCCCCCCTCCCCCCCGACGACTGTCTAGAACGGTTCTTTGGCAAGTTTGAAATGGGCAAGCGCGCAGACGAGCCGGATCGTGGTAGAGTTGCGAATAGACTACACAAGCTGCTCCGCGGCAACGGCAACTAGACGACGAAGGGCAAGTGGCCCACCGTGTTGTTTTCGCTTATCTCAGCGCCCTCGAAACTGCGATGTCGGCATACGATAGGCGCATCGTCAGCCAAAATGCTCGCCAGCAGGCACGCAATAACGTGCTCGCAACTCCGGCCCGTAGGTTGGATGAGAACTCGCACCACATCATCGTGGTCGGACCGATGTCGCAGAACTCCAAGCTACCTACCCTCCTGAGACTTATTAACCGCATTTTGTACGCATTGGACAAGTATACCGTCTCAACATCAATCAAAAACATCCCAACATGCAAAACCAGCAAGCGAGCAGGCGCGGCGCACGAGGGCACCCGTGAGGCGCAACACAGCCAGGCGCAGTGTCAGAGAGCATTTGCGAGAGAGAGGCGGACAGCATGCATCCATCGTTACACATTCATAGAATTGTAGGCTTTGGCCGGGAGGGCAAGGGGTTAACACTTCCGCATTGTACTCATGTGTTTTTTCTTCATGATTGTCCTCTCTTGTGCATGATGTAATGGTTGACAAAGGCAATAGCTTGCCGGCCAATGTGTACACACTGCAGATTACATTGCTGCTGTGTATGTGCTTGAAGAAACTCTCCAGCAATGATATAACCGCCCAATTGCATCTTTTGCAGTGCTTTTGACAATACTTTGTAGTACATGCGGATGCAGCAGGAAAGAAAAATGGGGCGCTCAAAAAGCGGGGGGGGGGGGGGGGGAGGGGCACCTAAAACGACATACTATATTGTGACGGCCTTATTAATACACCGGACGCTGATAATTAAATATACATCTAGCGACTCGCTACTCGCTAATCGTTAATACACCCCTCCACATAAGTCCGGATTTTGCATTTTCGATCGCAAAGCGCATGCATGGGCGCGGATAACGCCGGCTGCACGTGCATACATGCTAACTACAGTGGGAATAGTTCCGGCGAACGCCTATTGTGCGCTTTATACCCACCCGCGCGACAACACGACCATTTGTGGGCGCCCTTTCAAAAACGCGAAATCAGTGCATGATGCGTTGGCGCCAGAAAGTTGTGGGTTGCGCCAACCGTCCAAACCTATGGAAATAGCGGCACTCGTCGCACCAAACTCGGTGGATACGGCCCTTGGCATAACTTGCACACACCGTGCGTGTAGGCCACTGAAAGCATGTCGCTATAGGCACGACGTGACACCCCAACGACAAGTCGGCCACTGTGGGGAGCAGTTTTGGGGTGAAAATGCTGATGTTTCTGTGGCGAACGCACGTAGGAGAGGAGCTCGATGGCCCCCTTGGCGTAGGGCAATGCTCTACTATGGGGGCGCGTGGTGGAATGCCAGTTGCATCGTTTCGTGGGCGGGGTGGCGCGGTAGGGGCGTGGATTTTGATTAATATGAAATTCCTTGAAAAATGCTGTGGAAAATTGCATTTTGCTTGGCTGGTAGATGTGTGTATCGCTAGGAGGTGGCACATGCCAAGTGTTGGTGGTCCGTGGTCATCCACATACATATATAACGCTCTCGCGCAACTGAGTATGGGGCTTATACACGCACTTGGCGCAAAGCCACGCGCCCGATATGGGTGGGCACATGAGGCAGTGAGGGGCAACTTGGATGATCATCTTTGGGGATTTTTCCGGTGACCCAAAAAATGTTTTTTTGATTTTAGAATATTGTTTTCGACGCAGATTTGCACGTATTTTTAAAAAGTTTTTTCTGAGCAAACCCTGAGAACTTATAGCGTTTTAAAGCCAAGGGGGTGTTGCTGCGCGTGGCCGACAGTGATGCCATGCCAGTATCGCAACGCGACATGTACTGGCCGCCGCACTCACGGCTGCACCCCAACCAAATGCACCCGAGCCCCTCGCTCGCCAATGTGTTTCCTCACGCGTTCATGGCCATCCCGCCGTTCTGTTGTCTATTTACGCGCGTCGGCGTGCGTGTGCGTGATACCGACCCCGGTTTTGGTGCAATTGCAGGCGACGCCCATCCACGCACCAAGTGCAGCGTGATTCCCTAGTCAAAGGTCTTTAAGCTTCGGTTTGAGCCACTCGTCATGCAGGTTTTATAAAACCCTCTGAGATTCCAGGGTTTCACTCATATGCCCTACGTTCAGGTACCCTAGACTTCTGAAGTCTTGAGACTGCCGAAAAGGGACCCCAAACTTATGTGTAGGGGTGTATTTGTGTAAGCA
>VCJN01000440.1:0-66120 GCA_006384855.1 Tetraselmis striata
TTGACTGCTTGGAAATCATGAACGTCGGCGAGCTTGTGAATGATGTTCTGAGTTGGTGCCACAACGCGGGCTTCCAGCATCTTCTTCTCGACAATTTGACGCATCGACTGCTCGGCGGGTGGACCACCGGGAGGGTAACCGGCTTGACGGGCGCTCCGGTGCGATGCCATGGCGATACGCGACTCGGATAAAGGTCAAAGGGTTTAGAATCGCTACCAGAGGTCGATAGGACCAGCGAAACTGCGAATGTATCGTCGTGCGTGGGAGAACATGTCGATGTGGGTCAGCAGGTGGAGATGGATCGTAACATGGCTCCGAAACTAGTGTAAGTACTCGTGGCAGTACTTAATGAAACATGGCTCTACTCGCAGCGCTGGCGAATTGAGTTGGTTTGCTGGATGTACTCTCTTACAACCATGCTGGTGACATTAAATATTTATCCTATAGCGGTCCGACTCGGCACCGCGGACATGCAGCTAGTATCATGATGATTAAGGAGTTGTAGCGCGTAGTGTATGTTACAAGGAATATGTATGTTACAAGCAAGGAACAAGGAGTAGAATGGCGTCTGGTTGTGGCCGTACCTGTACCAGTAAATAATACGCGTGCTGAAATATCGGTACAGCAGTACGGGCACAAATACTTGGCCATAATCTCGGCGTCGCAGGTTTGCGATGGTACTAGGGTAGTCGCTAGGCGTAACCCTAACAGCGAGCCTTGCCCTTGTGCTTTTTGCTCCTTTGTGGTACAAGGCATTCCGGCCCGTTTTGAGGATGCTGGCGTGGAATTCACTCCTTCGGCATGGGCGGTTGCGTACGCTGATCACGTGGCACATTATTGCTCTGGGGGCGACTCCAATCACGCCGCACACGAGTGGGCGGAACATGGCCTTTCCGACGTTTGCCACGACGTAAAGTCCGCCTTGGGCGTTGGTGTCTAGATCCTCACGGACCCGTCGGTGCTTGTTTCTCTTCCGAAGGGCAGCGACGGCCGGCCGGCCGATGTTGGGCTTTTTGGGTATAGTAATATCCGCGGGAACACGGTTGCTGTCGATACCACCATTGCCTTTGTCCTCGGCGTGTCAAGCTCGGATCCAACGGCTGCATTGCGGGCCGCAGAGCGCCAAAAAATCCAAAAGTATGACGAGATGGTCCGAAACGCCGCCGGCATGCTTCGCTTTGTTCCTTTATTCGCCAGCTGCGAGTTCGGCTCGTTGGCCCGGCACGTTGAGGCCTTTTTGGTGGAGCTCTCGAAAGCTAGCCACACGCATACTAACCAGAAAATCGGCAAGCTCTTACTTGTCTGCGTGGCGCCGCCGATTATCCTTGCTCATCACCATGGCACATGCAAACAACGTTATTTTCTTGGCGGGGCGCGGCGCGCGCGCGCGGCACATGATGGTGTTGTTGCGCCTGCGTCGCGCCGCTCGTCGGCCTGTGTTGCTATGACTCGGGTCATCGGCTGCAAGCGTACTCGCCGCGGCTGACGGCGTACCCCGGGGCGGTGGTCCCCATTGGTTTCATGTTTCCCTTTCGGTCTTTCTGGTCGTTCCTTGGCTCCCGCCGTGCTCCCCTGGACCCTTTGGTTCCTGGCAGCTAAGTGACTTCGTGGTTTCCTTGGCTCTTCCTTGATTCTTGGCTCCCTGAACTCCTGCTGCTTGACCTTGGTTTCAGGTTTATGTCTCTCTTTTGCTGGTAACCTTTCATAGTTGCTTTTAGTTCGGCTTGTAGTGCGCATATGTTACAACATATGCGCGCTGGTGTTAAAAAAACATGTATTAAAAGAACAATATCATTAACATATGTTTATAAAGCACTGATGTAAAAAGAATTACTTGCCGGTACTGGTTTGGATTGCAAAAGCGCAAATGACAAATGGAGACAACCGCTAGGTATGACATCACAGGCAAGATTTGAAAGAAAGCTGGTACACTACTGGCGCAGGTGATCTATTACCTGTACCTGCCTTTTGCAGCTATACCTGTGGCTAATGTAACTAATGTAGTCGCTACCTACTGGTACGCGGGCGCGGCTTGTGTTGATCTTTTAGTACCGCTTTTAGAGATGGATTTTGTACTACTGGCCTTTTTGTAATTCCTCACACTGATGGTACGGGTACCGGGTACGGGAAAGGATAAGGCAGGTTGAGCGCCATTATATGGCGCATACGCGCTGACTAAAACGATAACGCACTCACCGGCCGGGCCGCCCATCCGCCCACCGCACTTGCACCGCTGCGGCTCAGCGCCAGTGCGCCACCACTGAAGCCCAGGACATCCTCCAGCAGGTTCTGAAGCCACGCCACCCTTCCGCCGAGCTGAGACAAGTGGGCGCAAAGCAGGGAGGGATTACAGGCCGGGGTCCATCCAGTACGGGATAACGCACCTTTCGGGCGCATCATCACCATCGCGCCGTCGCCGTCGTCGCGCCATCATATCATTCAGCGGCGCCCTGCTGGCACTCACTCCCCGGTGCCGCCGGTGCCCGTTCCGCTTCCCCGTCTTGCACTGCCGCCGCCTGCCGAAGCAGGAAATCCCACACCACGCTACTTTGCAAAGACATGTCCGCCTGGACGAGCCGGGAGGGGGTCACCCGTGTGGATGGTGGTCTAGTTTCGCCCTCCGTTTCGGAAAAGTATTTCGGCGCCGCGTGCTGGCGGCGGCGGCCGCCGCCCCATCACAACACAGCACCGCTCTCGCTGGAACCACGCCCCACCCCACCACCCGGCTGAGAAGCCTGAACCTCACTCATCCGTAGCGGACGCGCGCAAATTGCACTCAGCTCACGGGCGCGCTGACATGCTGGGCGGCTGGCGGCCTTGCCATCCATCCTCCCGCGGAGGACGGTGCCGCTTCCGACACGACAGCCTTAGGGTTTAGTGTAGGGCTCTCGCGTTATCGCTGCCTCCGCGACACCGGACCCCGCACGCAGTCATAACTCGTAATCGGACCGCCGCGTCGTTGGGCCACCTGGTCTGGGGTCCCTGTCGTGGCGCCCACCCATCTGCTCGCCTCTCTGTGGCCATCGCGGTCGTGGTGTTCTGCGCGCTGACGGAAGTTGCCCCCACACACCGTCACGGCGACTGATAGGGCAACTTTCAGGCTTTACCCCCGCCTGTCCCGCCCGTTCTCGGGATCCCTGTCCTGCCCTTGACATCCGGAACACGCCTCCAGACCTGTGAAGATCCTGTGGCCTGGCGCGTATAGCCTACGGGAAACCTGGCATGGGTTGGGTGTGGCAGAGCTGGGATGGGCGCCCTCACTGCCCCTGGTCTGGCGGGATAGGGTCGCAAACCCTAGGACCCCCCCCCGCCCCCCCCCCCCCCCCCCCCCCCCCAACCTTTGCCTCACCTAGTCGCTGAGCTCTGTGGATATGCTGTCCGCTCCTCAGGCTTCCTGTCGCCCAGGCATACACACCAAGCCCCTGAGTGGCCTGGCCGCCACCCTCCAACGCATCCGCCACGCGCCCGCCAGCCGCTTGTTGTTGCCTTGCTGGCGGCTGCCCACCCCGGGGAGGCCTGGACGCCACCAGCGGCGCAGGCTTGGCAGGGCACTCAGCGCCCGCGCAGCCAACGCGCCACCCATGCTGCTCAGCCCGCTCCTGAGGCCGGCCCGGGCGCCAGCGCCCCGGCTAGGCGCACCGTCCCAGTATGGCGGCCGCTGCCTGGCGGCATCCGCGCCACGGGTCGCAGGGCGCGGCGCCCTGAGGCCCGGCCTTTGCCGCTGGGCGCCCGCGCCGCGTGCCCGGCGGCAGCCGCAGCCGCTGCGTGCGCGCATGGGGCCGGCCTTCCAGGAGTCGGACGAGGAGGAGTACGATGACGAGTTTGCGTATGACGACGAGAGCGACGAGGAGGGGGTGGACTTTTACGACGAGGAGGGCCTGGGGGGCGAGGAGGACCTGGAGGAGGAGGCGGACGAGGAGGACCTGGTGAGCGCGGGCGCCTTGGCTGCAGGAGAGGCTCATCTGGCGGTGATGCCGGTGGGCGCGAGGGCTGGGGGATGGGAGCGCTTGATTGATCCATCGCATGCGTGGAGCGATGCACCCATAAGACGCTGTAACACAAGCCTCGGTCATATGCTACCTATAGGAGCATTAGCTGTAACTGCGTGTGTGTGACCTCTAACAGGTAGGGAAGGTTCTTATTTGCGGCGGTCTCATAACCACGAGGGCACCTGTGGGCGAGTTTGGGGAGGGGGGGGGCAAGCGGTGGAAATAGGGAGGGGGGGGGGGGAGGGGGATGGTTGTGATAGCGCCAGAGGAGGAGGAGAAGGGCATGAGAGGTGCGACTGGCTGCGGCGCAGGACATTGACGATGATGATGAATTCGCGGACGACCTGGACAATGAGGACGTAGAGGACGACTTTGACGACGATCTTGATGAGGACGAGATCGATGTGGACGAGGTGGATGACGATGAGGACATCGATGATGAGGGCATTGATGATGACGAGGAGGAGGAGGACCTCGATGACGATGATGAGGAGATCGATGACGATGACGATGACGATGAGGAGGAGGAGGAGATCGATGAGGAGGATGAGGAGGATGAGGAGGAGCACGGCTTCCTGGACGATGAGGAGGAGGGCGTGATGGACATGGTAGATGAGATCCTGGCGGTGGAGGCGGAGGACGACGACGACGCGGCGCTCGCGCGGCGACGCCAGCGTGGCTCCATGGACGGGGATGACCCGGAGGTGGAGGTGCGCCTCCAGCTCTGCTCCGCCTGCACAGCCCCCCCCCCCCCCCCCCCACCCCTCCCTCTCTTGCCCCGATATCCCCATCCCCAGCGTCCCACTGGCTGGCCGACAGAAACAGCGGTGGTCGCTCAGCATGCGTAGCACTAGCCAGGCGTGCACTCCTTTTGACACTGGCAGACAGGCGCCCTGCGTTTCCTCGTATGTGCATACTCTTACTCCCAATCTGTGTGTATCATCGCCGCACACCGCGTGTAGCCACACACCTGATACCAGTACGAGTGGAAAGCATACGATGAGGTGACAAGGCAGGGCGTAATAAAGGGTATTCATCGTTGTTGCGCCTGATTAAAAAGGGCCGCTATTGTAGCCGCTATCGTACTTTGCTTTGAAATATAACATATATGGGTGCGTATTGGGGTATAAGGAAAGCTGTGTGATCGGGGAGGGGGGTCACAGTATAGGAGCACGTGAAACAAACAGGCAGGAGGGGAAAAGCTCGGAAGGAGTTGGAAGTGCTTCCAAATGCGGACACTGATAATGGAACTGCTTGATTTACGTCATAGAGAGGAAGTTAAAGTGGCACTAGAAGCTGTTGATGTTGGCGCTGAAGCCAGGAGCCCCGGGTTCACGTCTTGAAGTGTTGGTCTCGCACTGAGGGGGGTGCCCCGGCGCGCAGGAGGGCGGGCGCACGGTGTTCCGGGCGCCGGCCAGCGTGTCGCGGGCGGCGCTCTCCGCGGATGCGCTGGGCCGCATGGAGGACGACCTGGAGGCGGCGGAGGGGGCGGCGGGCCCAGGGCTGGGGGGGCTGGGCGGCGCCAGCGACAACATGGGCGACCTCGACGCGTTCATCCGTGCGCAGGGGATTGCGGACATCGGGGGCGATCTCGGGCCGGGCTGGGCGGAGGAGATGGAACCGGTGAGAGAGGAGGACCCCCCCCCCCCCCCCCCCCCCCCCATCCCTGCTTCTCCGACATGCTACCCGTCTCTCCGGGATTTGCGAGGCGTGTGCCATGATGGAGGGTGGGTGCTGCGGAGAGGGTTTGATAGGGCTTTCTGCGGCTTTAGTGAAAAGTGAATAAAGTCAGAGTTTTGTTCTGCCCACATTTCATAACAGTGAGGAGCTGTCCAATAAAACTAGATTAGTGGTACATCCGGTCCCCTGCGCCGCAGAAGCGCAGGGGTGCCGCCACACTCATTAGAACCCGCCATAATACCCCAGGCCGGATGATACCCACAGGCGCAGTTGCTGTAGCAGACCTGTTATAGTTTTGTCTGCACTCCTTTGGCTGTTTGGGTGGGTCCTCATTCGCAGTGTTCTTAGCACCACGTTGGCACCCCTACACGCGTCATCCCGAAGCCTTACGCCTGCATGGTTTGGGGACCCACATGCCGAGTTGCGCTTCTCTAGATTTGGTCATCGATACGCCTGCCTTCTTTAACCAGACGTGGCCACAGCAGAGCTCGTGTATGTCTTCAACCAATAAATGTACCCGCCCCCTTCCTCCCCGGTCCTTGGCGCCCTCTGTGCAGGTGCTTGGCCCGCCCCCTGGGCAGCCGCTGGGGGAGGAGGCCTTCGAGGACATGTACGAATACCCGCCGCTGCCGGAGCGCTCGTACGAGCTGAACGACCTCCTGCTCCTTGCGGGGCTGGAGGCGGCCGCGCCGCCGGGGGTGATCGTTACCGGCCTCGCGGACGACAGCCGCCGCGTAGTCCCGGGCGATCTCTTTGTGTGCGTGCGTGGCGCCAGCGCGGACGGCCACACTTTCCTGCCCGACGCGGTGGCTGCGGGCGCAGTGGCGGCGGTGGCAGTAGAGGGCACCACGTTACCCCCTGAGGTCCAGGACAAGGCAAGCCCCCCCCCCCCCCCCCCCCCCCCCGCCTTCTCTCTCTCTATTTTCACCCCCTTGGTTTGCTGTTGTGTCCCTTCCTATTTGTTACAAGCAAAAATATTGTTCCTTTGGCCCACCACACACATCTGGAGGGAGGCAAATGCACACAGTTGTATATACCGTGGATCCATAGTGTGGTGATGCTGTGGCACTATAACGTGAGTGTACAGCCGTGGCCAGCACTCCCTCCCTCTCTCTCTCTCTCTCTCTCTCTCTCTTTGTATAGATGTATACATATATGTGCGTGTATGTATATGTATAGATAGATACATTACATACACAGACGTGGTATATGCAATGCACTGTGTTTTGCCTAGCAGTCCTTGCTCGTGCGCTAAGCTATATATCTGTCCCCCCCCCCCCCCCCCCCCCCCCGGTGCGGAGTAGGTGCCGATTGTGTGGGTACCCGACACGTCGTCCTCGCTGGGCGCCCTGGCGCGCGCATTCTTCGAGGACCCCTCCGCGCGGCTGCAGCACTGCGTGGGCGTGACGGGCACCAACGGCAAGACCACCACCTCGTGGCTCATCCGCGGCATGCTGGAAGAGGATTCTGGCGACCGCTACCCCACCGGCCTGATTGGCACCGTGGAGTACGCGCTGGACAACATTTACCTGGACCCGTGGGGCAACATCTGGGGCGAGACACCCGAGGGCCGGGCACGCGACATCCAGGACATCATCCAGGAGGAGTTTGACCACGCCATGCGCACCAACCGCGACCTCGTTGGCGGCCCGCCCGCGTTGGCCCACGCCACGCCCTACTGCATCGACGCGTACCAGGGTCGCTACAGCGTGCCCAACACCACGCCTGGGCCGCTGCAGGTGCGTCCATGAGGGAGCGACCTCCCCCCCCCACCCCCCTTGCTTTACAGTCCCGCATATGCCGCACGTGGCCCTTTGCAGCGCCAATGTTCCATTTCATTGTAAAAGTAAAAAAGCCCAAGTGTTGGGTTATTATGTATTTCCTGGCCAATACGTCAGTGGGAGTGGTTATGTACTATTTCCAAATGTGTACGTGTGTATGCGTGCGGATTCACAGATACTAAAAACACGCTATTATATAAACCTTGGATTGGGGTTAGTGGATGCTATCAGATGGACATTTGCTGTAGGTCTGCTACTTTAGTTTTGTGTGTGTTTAATCTCCCATAGATAGGTAAAGACCGTTTTCGCAGTGTAAGTAATACCGAGCCGGTACACGCAGATATATGTGCACATATATGGACACTTGTATGCGCTAGTTGGAACAAGTATTATTATTGTCTCTGAACATCCTTGGGCGTGGGAATCGTTGAGCGCCTCCCGATAATATTGTTGCATTGTGCTGGAATGCCGCTTCAACTAACGCTTCCAAATGGCTGCAACTATACAACAGATGCAGCAGCTCCTTGCCAGCATGGCTGACCGGGGGGCCACGGCGGCCGTGATGGAGGTGACCAGCATCGGGCTGGACCAGGGGCGCGTGGACGATGTCACGTACAGCGTCGCGGTCTTCACCAACCTGACGCGCGACCACATCGACTACCACGGCAACTTCGAAAACTACAAGCGCGCCAAGCTCAGGCAAGCCAGCGCCCTCTCTTGCTCCTCAGTTCCGTTTCATCGCCAATTGAGCTGACGCAGGGATTGGGAGCTCGGGCATTGGCATTTATTGTCATTCATTATCATTACAAGCAGTTTCCCCTATCAGTCTTTTTTATTCAACACATTGTGGGAAATGCTCTCTTGTAGTACCATGTATGTATGTTGCATGTCTGTTCTGATGATGATCACCACTGCAACCATGGCCATTACAACAGATTGTATACTACATGACGAAAGTCTAATACTTTAATCATAGCAATGACCTTCGGAATCATCTTTTCCCGAGCATCACTCCAGCGTGCAGTTGTGCTGGGGCGATGCCTACTGTATGGAAGGGTTTTGGCACAGTACTGATTACCTTGGCCCTGATTGTTTTACTATCATTACCGTCGCCGACTGACCCTGCCCCTCTCTTTGTGCGCAGTCTGTTTGAGGGTTTGACGGATCCGGAGCATCAGCGGGCGGTGCTCAACTTCGACGACCCGCACTACGAGGACTTTCTGGCGGCGTGCAAGGTGCCGGTGGTGACGTACGGAGAGGAGGGCGACATGTACGACCTGGAGAACAGCCCGGACGTCTTTCTGCTGCAGTCTGGGCCGCCCAACCTGTACGAGGCGGAGTACGTGTTCAAGGCGAAGAACGAGACCCTGCACGTGAGCGGCCCTGCGCATTGCTCTGCAAAGAATCATTCCAGCCGTGTCGTCATCCGAGTCGTTTACTCGGCTGCCTTTGCGGCACCTTGGCAGTAAAATGTCTGACCCTTTGCGGCGCCTCACCTGTCCTTCCTCTCGAATTTCCTCCGGTTCTCCTGCCTGCAGATTGTCACCAAGATGGTGGGGCGACACAACATGTACAACATCATGGCCGCCATCGCGACGGGCATCGCAATGGACTTGGATCCCACGGTACGTATCCCCCCCCCCCCCCCCCCCCCCACCACCCCCACCCCCCTTGGTCCCGGTCCCCCTATTGTGGCAACTCCTGGATTCCAGATAATTTAATTGTTTCTGTTGTCTAATAATTCAAACTGCTACATCATTTTTGGTGTAAACGTTTGATAGACCTCTGTATCATAAGCATGCAAGCAATTTGTTTTTTTCTTGCCAGACTTCAGCAATACCGTTATCGTTCTGGTGAATAATGACGCCTGTTTATACACCATCTGGGGGGGGGGGGGGGGGGGTTGCTTATTATTTGGCAAGCCTGCCTACAGCGTCCAGTATCTAAGGGCCGATCTTGAAATATCCGGAAAAACAAAATGACAGGCATTTTGCATTTTTTGCGGCCAATGATCTATTTATGGCACTTGGCAGCATGCGGTTGCAGCAGTTTTCTGCAATTGGGCGACCCGCTGCTTCACAGCTGAGCGTGGCCGGCTGCCGCTTTGACCCCCGCCAAACCGCAGGCGATCCAGACTGGCATCGAGGGCGTAGACAAAATTCCCGGGGCGACTGGAGCTGGTAGAGGAGGGCCAGGAGTTTGCGGTGATCGTGGACTACGCGCACACCCCCGACGCGCTGCAGTATCTGCTCAACACAGTGAAGCTGCTGCACAAGCACAAGCGCCTCATCCTCGTCTTCGGCTGCGGCGGCGATCGCGACAGGGGCAAGCGCCCCCTCATGATGCAGATCGCGAACGAGCTCGCGGACGTCGTGGTGGTCACGCAGGACAACGCGCGGAGCGAGGACCCGCAGGACATCTTCCACGACATGGCGCGGGGCCTGCCGAAGGAGTGGGGCGCGCGGCCCGAGGCCAACGGCGACTACACCTGGTTCGCCGACGCGTCGATGTGCATCCCTTGGGAGAGCGACCACATCTGGGAGATGCAGGTGCGACGCAGACCCCTCCCCTTTCCAGCCGGCGCGTTGCAACCGTATCTGTCGTCGCTGTTATCGCTCCGTACTGATTCTCTGAATATCGGAACGAGCAACAACAGCGATAGTACTTTACTTTTCATTCGACCCACTCTACTCGCGTACACTCGACGGGGGCCGGAAATTTTAGCGCGCCAGTGCCGACGGCTCGCCGCTGACCCCCCACCCACCCCCCCTTCCCTTTCAGCGCGAGTACAAGACATACGTGATCGAGGACCGGCACTATGCGATCCGTGGCGCGCTCAGCATGGCGGGGCCGAACGACGTCGTCGTGATCGCGGGCAAGGGGCACGAGGACTACGAGGAGGTGCAGCTGGAGGACGGCAGCATAGGGCGGGGCTGGTTTGACGACCGCCAGGAGTGTCGCTCCGCGCTGGCCATCCTGCCGATGCTGAACAAGCTGCAGTTCGTGCGCACACTGTTGCCCTGGGAGCGGCGCAACACGAACGACGACGAGTGAGGCCAGCGGCGGGTTGGTTGGAGCTGGCACGAATAGTTGGAGCGCCCTGTCTCGTCGGACCGGCCGATGTCGTGATAACCTAGCTGCCCATTCGGGGCTGCTCACGCTGGTGTGTATACGCGTGCTGACATTCACCGCTGTAAACAAGCCGGGCTCCAGGGACAGCGAAAGACACAGTTTGTGGTTGGGTATTCAAACTCTGTGGTGCAGCGCGAAGCCACATCGGGCACCTGTGCACCTCGCTCGTTTAATACGACCCTTATTTTGCATTTTATATATTCCGCAGCGAACGGCACTCCTACAATTCACAGCTTGCCGAGGTCATGGTATGAATTGCGAGTGAAACGCGCGACGCTCTCCAGCTGGGCGACTGTCGAATTAGATGAGGGGTTATATTGTCGACCGCCGACGTGTTGTGTACAATTTACAATGGGCAGCACCGACGGAAAATCACTGGGATTAATTTGCCTGGCAATTTATCAAGGTATTATTTCCTACTTGTATTTAAGGCTGTTGTGGTGCCGGGGTTCTGCCACTCGTAACATTTCTTCTGTGCGGCCAGCGTGCCCGTCGAACCGAGATCTGCATTTCCATTCAAGAGACACGGTCAAGAACCGGCAGACTGAAAATGGCCTTCGGGATCATGGATCATTTATCACATATCGCATCGGAAAAAAAATGGCGATGATTTGTTACTACGGTATTGGTACCGGCCGCTCTTTCGCACGTGTGGGTGTTTCGGAACGGGAGTTTTCTTACACCGTGCGAGTCAGGCGGCGAGGAAGGAAACGGGAGGAGGGAGCGGGAGTACGCGGGAGGGGGGTGAAGTTTCCGAGCTTCGTGGTTCTTCCGATGGCACTGTGACAGCAAGTTTATGGCCGGCTGCATCTCGCCTTGCTTTATGGTCGTGCTGTCTGGCAATCTAGTCCTGACCCGGCTGGCCAGACGGGTTGGGAAGACGGCAGGCCTCTCGGCCAGTAGCGGGGGCGATGACGCTCGCGGGTACGCGCAGCGAGGCGGAGCGGCTCCACTGCGCCTGCTGTCCCACCGACAGCTCCGGTTCCGAGCCCTCGAAGTCCGCCGAGCGGCGGCGAGGCACCACACTCCCCCGCGCCCCCGCCGACATCGCGGCGCCCTCAAATGGCGAGGCGGGGTGAATCGCCCCACGGCAATTCGCTGACCCCAGCCGCATCTCGAGCTCCGCCACGACGCGCAGAATGTCCTGCAGCGCCGAGGAGGCAGCTTGAACTTGCAGGCTGCAGTCCAGCAGCGCGCGCGTGCTGGCGGGCATCTGCGCTCGGGGGAAGGGGGGGGGGGGGGTAGAGTTTATTTCACTACTGGCAAATTGGCGAAAGGGCCAGGACGACTCGGCCAACCGAGACCCGGAGAAGCCGCCGCTTCTTGTCGACGACCGTCGAGAACCCGCAATTGCGCACATTCACTCGTACGGGATGATTTACATTCAAACGTCCGTAATTCGTGAGAATTTCAGAGGAGTATGAGAGAATATGGTGGAGGTCAACCTCGCCGCCGAGATTGCTCTCCACTTCCTCGATCTCCGCCATCGCGCCCAGCAGTCTGGAGATGCGCGACTTGGCCACGTTGGCCATGCCGATGAGGTCGCCCATCGCGGCCTGCAACGGTTTCGGAGGAGCGCCAATACTTAATGTTACGCACCGCCATCTTGGTGCCATGGCTGGCAAGCCATGTACATCCCGCCAATCTGCCTCGCGGACCCTCATGGCGACAACGACACGTACCTGTGGATCGGTCACCGTCATGACCTCCTCCATCGCGGCGCTCGCCTTCTCGTTGAGCTGCTGCACCATAATCTCCGTCTCGCCGAGGGCCACGGCGCGCAGAAAGCGCTCCGTCGCCTCACCCGTCTCACGCACCATGGAGGTGAACACGCCCTCAGGGTTGTTCAGCAGCTCGGCTGGCTTGCCTGCAATGGGACAACCACGCCCCTCGGCGAAGTCAGTGGGTTGAGCCATCGAGGAGGATGACGAGTATGCGGGCGGCTCGGTATCTCCACGTGAATCATGTACGACTCGCGGTACTGGAGTATGTACAAATTTTATACGCGACTTGGATTTGATTGTTGTGAAAGCCCCCCCCCCCTCCCCCCAGTATTTTTACCCTCATTTCGAAAACTGTTATCTATTGCAGTTGGTCATTCTCAGAATTGGGCCGTTGAAAGTACTGTAACCAGATGTGCGTTGAGACCGTGCGGTGGGGGCATGCCCAGCCACCCGAGTGTGGCCAGAGACGTATGCTGATGCAAGATGATTTTAGCGACTACCGATAACCCACACACATTAAAGGCAGCGCTGGATGTCTCGAGGTCGGCCAAACCGCAACAGACCCATCCAGCTCGTGTTCTGTGAGCAGCTCGCAGACGGCAATGCACTCATACTGCAACTGAACTCATATTTATAGGAGGGCTCAGACAGTGTGCTGAGCGACGGCCAACAAACTCTTCCCCCTACTCACCCCTTTGTTTCCGTGCCAACCAGAAATGGCACCGATTTAACCCCCCTCCCTCCAGATTTGGCGCGATCTCAAACAACAGCCAGATCCCGAGTCGCCTATTGGCAGTCGTCAAAGAGCAACAAGATAAGCTTGTCAGAGAAATGTCGAGTGTACGCTCCGATTATAACTTGCGGCGGGATGAATTCGACAGCGGTTGCTGGGACGGGCCGACGTCGATCGATCGACCGGGGAAGGAGAGAGAGGGATGGTCCGCACGACGCGAGGTCGAGGGAGGGAACACGGGCATACCGCACTCCACGGCGTAGCCGGCGTCCATCACGACCAAAAGGTCCGACTCGATGACGGTGTGCAGCCGGTGGGCGATGGCGATGAGCGTGCAGCCGCGAAACTCCTCGCGGATAGTTTTCTGGATTAGCGCGTCGGTCTCGACGTCCACGCTTGCGGTGGCCTCATCCAGAACCAACACCTTGTGGGGGCGAGAGCATGGCACAGTTAGTCGAGCATCCTGAGTGCCAAAGACGCGAGGCGGCGGTGACAGGCGGCCGAGTCAGATTGTCCGATGCGATAAATGAGACGGAGGATGCTGACGACTACGACGGCTTCGACGACGGCGTCACGGCAGGTTTTCGACGAGACCGCACCGACAAAAAATACAGTTGGCATCGTCGCTGCAGGAGGGGGGACTGGCTGGCGAGTGAGCGCGGCGAGGCGAGACCTTGGCCGATTTCAGCAGAGCGCGAGCAAGCGCCACCAGCTGCTTTTGCCCCATACTGAAAGGCGAGCCGCCTTCGCGCAGCTGCATGTCGAGGCCGAGCGGGCTGCGCGACACCACCTGCGCGGCAACACGGCCCGCAGATTTTGGAAATGAGATGCCAGCGATCTGGCCGGGTGGGGGCGCATGGCAACCAGTGCAATCCCCGCTACTCATGATGACAAAAAGCGTATAACATTTGCGTTTATAAAATGAGCCTGAAAAAAAGGTGTCATAAAAGTAAAGTAAAGAAAAGTTCGCCCCGGGATATCGGACGAATAAGCCGCCCCAGCACTTGGCCTCTTGCGCCAACTGCAGTCGTAGGTCCGGCATAGCCCGTAGAACACTGCCTTATTCAAACCCCGGGGGGCTAATGCATCAATACGGTGCCATAAATAAGAACTCTACTGATGCGAATTGAAACCTCCCAAGGCTGTCATAAAGAACGAAACCATAGCGGAACTATAACGAATATTTGTTTGGTTTGCATGCGAGTTGAAGCTCACGACGTTGCTACCTGTGCGTCGGCTCCTGTATGCGTAGTTAATAAGATAAGATTTCAATTCAACAGCGCCCGACGTAGTGATTTCCACCGTTCTGGTTTCACTGTACACGCGGCATGAGTTCCAGCTCCCAGTCTTAGTGTCAGATTTACGATGGATATGCCGACAGGGTGCAGCTCGTAGGCGGCGCGGACCTCGTGCAGGTGCGCGCGCTGCACCGCCTGCCACACCTCCTCGTCGCTGTACGCCGCGAAAGGGTCGAGGTTGAAGCGGAGGGTGCCGGTGAAGAGGGCGGGCACCTTGCGATGAAACGGGGAGGGGGGGGGGGGGGGGGGGGTCTCGCGAGTTAGCGTGGGGAACACGAGGGCAGCTGCCACATTTCACAGATGATGCCGATAATAATGAGAAGTACCGGTAAATAATTGTTGTTATCCGGGTTTTGGACCACATGTTCAATTTCATAAAATTTCGGTAGTATCATAGGCCGTGTATCCATTTTATTGAATGATCGTAAGACATTGCAGTTGATGTTGCGGCTGCCGTAAAGTCCAGTTCCACTCAGCGCATTTTGCCAAAAGCAGCCCTAAAGCAGCCAGCGGCAGACCTGGGGGATAATGGCGAGCGCGCCGCGCAGCTGGTGCAGGCCCAGCTGGCTGATGTCCACGCCGTCCACCCGGATGACGCCGGCGTCCAGCTCCATCAGGCGGAACAGCGTGTTGATCAGGGACGACTTGCCGGCGCCGGTGCGCCCCACCACGCCCACCTTGCTGCCTGCGGCCACCTTGATGTCCAGCCCCTGCAGCCAAGGCAGTTTATCAGTGGTGCGGGCAGGAGCAGGCGTGTCAACAACATGAATGACATTATCATGTGTGTATGGATATGAAAGACCTCGTCCCTTCACTGCATCCCTCACATATACGCACACTTCGTGAATGTTCTGAACATCTTGACTGTTAACCACTCGCCATGGCAAGTCGGATTCTCAAGTTTTATCATCATGGCGGATAACTTTCATGAGGCCTCATTCAGCTCAAGAGAACCCATGTCTGCGCACCTATGCATACATCCGCAGCTCTACATGCTCAAATATCTTCTGTAAGCCTATTTTAGTTTTGCAAGAAGCAACTGTCTTTGCGACCCGCTACCCCCGTATCCCCCCCCCCCCCCCCCCGCACACACAGCCCCACAAGCAAATGAAGAGGTGCGGAAGCCTTATTGGTAAGGCAATCAAATCGTGCTACAACATACAAAAAACATAACACAGAACTGCCGAGGGGGTGTTGCCAAATAATATGCCGATTTTGGGCCCTCGAAGAAACCTTAATGGCACAGTGTACAGCGCATTATTGCATGTGGGGGGTGGTGATGGCAGGGCGGCTCAGGCGCACCCGCAACACCAGCGGCAGGCCCGCCCGGTACCGCATCTTCACGCCCTCGTACTCCACGCTGCCGGCGGTGGGCCAACCGGGCGGGCAGGCGCCCTCAATCTCCTCCGGCGCCTCGCTCTGCAGGTGGGAACCGGCATGCACACAGCCCCCGGACTCAGCACCGGAGCTGAGACCAGCCGGGCGACTGCTGTACCATTTAATCAAATGTGTTGACCGGGTCACCAAAACCCGTGGTTTCTGCGGCACTGAGTCAATGATTATGTATAACATCGGTAAAATAATTCATCGGCGGGACAAAATCGTTCTGTAATCAGCGGGATAAAATCGACATGTCATCAGTGGGACAAAATAGATCTGTCATCAGCGGGACAGAATCAAGTTTATCTTGGTGTCAAAACCATTGACATATAATCCAGCGAAGCGTCGATTTTTCGGCGGTGAGCTTTATTACCGTACGGGTACCCGTATAGTGCAGCGGATCGGGCCTATAGGTGCATGACTAAAGCGCTTATCTACTGGCATGTACTACTAAGTCCTATAATCCACCCCCCCACCCACCCGCCCGCCCGCCCACCCACGGTCCTTAATTACACAGCCGTCCGATTACGATCTCACGGCTGGGAGGTACTGGTACTGGTACTCGCTACTCGCTGCTGATGGTAATGGAAAAAAAAAACTCTGATACTTCAAAGCGCTGGCAATGCGAACGCTCGCTGCTGGTACTTCAAAGCGCTGGCAATGCAATTCATGGAACTGTAGGCAAGTGACATAGAATAACCCGTTCTTTAAAAATTTTCGACGCATCGCTGATTCAACTGTCAAGTTACTTCATAGCAAAGCCAAAGAGCGCTTTGTTAGCATATTGGTAAGTAAGGCTGTAAGAGCAGCAATGGAGATGAAAGGTGGGCGCAACCGACACAAGCACATGGCAAGTGGCGCTGATATGTGTTACTACGTACATGACATGTGGAGGCCAATGGTGAGGGGGGAATGCGGGGCGGGGAGGGGGGGGGGGGGGGGGGGGGCTCTGCCTTGATGGCGCAGTACTCCAGCACGCGGTCCACCGAGTTGAAGGAGACCTCCGCCATGGAGGCCAGCCGGACAGTCATGGCGACCGCAGAGGAGATGGAGAGGGCGTAGGAGACGACGAGGCCCAGGATGGCGGCGCCGCCCGTGTCGCGCTCCTCGATGCTGACAGCTGCGGCGATGAAGGCGATCAGCGCGCCAAGGGTCTCCTGCGGGCGGGGGCCGTTAATAATAAATGAGCGAGGTTTACCGGTTGTGAGCGCAATGGTGCGATGATTGCCATGGGGCGGTGGCGCTCATTCGCCGGTGTAGACACGGTAACCGCAAAAATAACGTCTCCTGCTCGCTGGCACCGCCCGACAGCAAACAGCGCTCGGCGCATTGTGTTTTAATATACATTGTATTATACATTTAATAAACATTTAATCGAGAGGGTTAATACACATTTCATCGAGCGGGTTCTTGGCAGATTGGCCGGGCCCGACCGCACCTGCCGCACGGAGAGCCAGCGGTTGAAGGACTGCTGCGCCAGTTGGAAGCGCGTGGTGCCGTCGATGAGGCGCTGGTTGGCGTCCATCAGGGGCTCCTCCTGCTGGTACGCTCTGATGGAGCTCAGGCCGGCGATGCCGTCTGTGAAGGAGGAGTACAGCGGCGAGTAGCTCACCGACTCCAGGCGCTTGGTCTCGCGCACGCTGCTCTGCAAGGGTGAGGCGAGATGCAGGCAGACGGCATATATTACCTCAGCCCCAGTGAAAAAATCCCTCAGACAGGTAGCAGGGTGAAATCATCCGGGAAGTTTCTGTCACTGTTTCTGAAAATACGAAACCCTATCGTATTCGTACGACCCCGCCCCGACGAGTACGAGGCAAAAAGTATTACTCCGGCCGATTCCTGACGATTCCGACGAGTACGGTGGGAAAGTACACGAATACTCGTCGTACTACGTCCGCCTGTCAGGTGCACACGAGGTTGGCCGCAGCGGTCGAATCTGCGGATATGCACGATGCGGCAGCTGGCGTGCTCCCACTCTTGCGTGGTGGTGGCCGAGTGTTGCAGCGACGGCACCGCGGGATGGCGGGCAGCATTGAGTCGCACGATAGGAACTTCCGCGGCGTACCAGCTGTCGTATCCGTTCCGATTATTTCCCGGACAGGTTTCCGGTAGGAAATATCTGATTTTTCTCGCTCCCGGGACGGGACTTTAAAAAATCAGGTATACCTTATGTGATAGAAACGTCCGCCTCACAACGTGTACTCTTATTCATATCATATCCCTGAACGGGGGTGGGATACTGGTACTGGCGCCTAATCACGGGCAGGCGACTGCACATCGAAAAGTCGACATAACTCCTGCCCGAAGTTTCCGCTGCCGGCAGCCGTGACATTATATATGTCGTCGACTCGGCTCGCGAGGGCCGGGTGGGGCGAGAAGGGCGCCGCAGAACCTGGAAATAGAGGTAGAGAAAGTAGAAGATGAGCATGACGACGGCGATGAACGGCAACAGCAGCGGGCTCACGGCGCCCATCAGCACGCAGGTCGACAGCAGCGTAAGGAGCGAAGTGGCGAACATTCTTGTGGAGTCCGCGATGTTCTTGTCCATCTCGCTCACATCCTGCGACGCGCAAAATATCAAACCGTCAGCGCTGGCGGGTGCAGGGGATGGCGTTCGGGTTGTCGCTGCGTGCCGGCTCATTATTGCTCACTGCAGTCGGCACATGACAAAAAAAACGTGTCGCTCTTGTCGAAATATCTTAACATTTTGGGTCTACTTTTAGTACTACTTTGGGTTTGTTTTGACTTGTACACGGCCACTAAATTTCAGCACGAATTAGTTATTAGATTCGATTTTTAAACCCTTTGCCTAAAAATCATCATATACAGGGAGTTGGTTTATGATTTGAACTGATGGCAGTTCATTGTCACTAAACCGCTGATGGGACGAGGTGAGGGCGCGCTCTACCTTGGTGCAGCGGTTGATGATGCGCCCAGTGGGATTGGTGTGGAAGAACGACAGCGGCGCACGCAGCAGCGTGTGCAACATCTGCTCATGCAGTGCAGCGCCCGCCTGCAGGGACGCGGCCTTGAATATGGCCTGAAACGCCGCCATAAGCAGGATCTGCAACACACACCCACACAGTTGAGACCCTCAGCGCACGAGATGCTTCTGAGATGGAACAACAAAATGTGGGCAAGTCCAGTCAGAGTGGAGGGCATAGTGACATGGCACGCGGGGGTCAGTTTCACAAGTTTTGTGCAGATATTCCCATGTTAGCGCGCTTCCCCCTTGTCATTTATAACCCTTTTTCCCTTGTGGATTATTCCCGGGTTGCAGGAATTATAATGAGTTGTTTTGCACCAACAACGTAGGCATTCCGGGATGGATTCGCGATTTACTCTGATACGTTTCCATGTAATGATTGTTGTTCTCTCTTCGTGGGTTGGGATTGGGGGGTTGGAGGGGGATCGCAAAACCAACACACTGAAAAAGTGCAAGGCGCGGCCGGCTCGCGGGAAAGCGTGGTTATGGGCGTTAATAGCTTTTGCGACAAAATAGCTGCGCAGAAATCAGCAACCGCCACTTAGAACCATATCCTCTATATTCTTTCATGTGTTAATTGACAGCGGACACACGGCGTTATTAACCTGAACTTTCTCTCGGCACCAGCATGGTAGGACTACGTGTACCGCCAATGGCCTTCGTTACCATTTATTATAAGAGCGATAGCGGATTGCGGCGGGTTGAGGTGCACTCGTAATCGTCCCTGTTGGTACCGTACAACGACCCGTCAAGCGTATCAGTAACTGGAAACCGGCACCGGGCATTGAATGGGGACTGTAGGGAGTGTCGATGGTGCTGAGAACGGCAAGCAAGGCGGATGGAAAGGTCCGACGAAGGCACTGTTTGAGTAGCGGGGAAGGGGAGCTAAGAAACAAAAAGGAGGAGGGGGGGGGGACCTGCAGGAGCGAGATGCTTGCGTAGATGGCCAGGTAGAAGTAGGCCGTGTGCACCCCGGGCGAATCCGCGGACGACGTCCAGAGGGTCAGCCAGAGCGAGGCGGCCACGCGGGCGGCCTCGTTGCCGAAAAAGGTGGCGTTGAGCGCGAGGTGGGTTAGCCTGTGATTGGTGTGTATGTGTGGGGGGCCGGGGGGGGGGGGATCCGCCTCAGAGAAAGCAGAGACGCGTAAATAAGGCTGTGTCAAAGACATTTGGCGTATAACGTTGCTACCCTTGTCACGAGGAACCAATACAAGGTGTGCATGCCGGCGGGCTGGCTACATTGCAATTGTACATGTGAATGTGGATGATGCAAAAAAGTAGTGGGCTTGATGCCATGAAAACCCCAAAACCGTCCTCTACGGATTCCTGCGTGTTCTCTTGTCCGCCCCCAGTGCAATATACCAAAAAGAATTCAACCAAAGAAAACCACCAAGCAATAGTCAAACAATAAGTATGGCCTAGCAACCCCAGCCACCACTTGTGAACCAGAGGAAACTATGTCGAGCATGGCTTCATTACGGCACCGTATCAACACCACCAAGCCGTGGTAAGGAAATCGAGATTGTGGCGCAAGGGGGGGAGATAGGGTTGGGGGGGGGGGGGGGTCCAGAGTGTCGAGGCAGGTGGCGCACTCCTCCCTGGCCAGTGGGGCAACTCTATTGCGCACCTGCCCCCCAGCTCCTTGACGTAACCCTTCACGGTGTCCCACGACAGGGACCCCGTGGAACGCCCCTCCTGCTGGGTCAGCTTGGATGTGGCGGCAGACTCCGCGGTCACGGGCTTGGCCACCACCTCGGGCGCCACGGGGCCGGGCCTGCAACGCGCCCATGCGGGGCTGTTACGGGGCTGGGCGAGGGATGAGGCCGCTAGAGGCCATCGGACCGTTTAACAGCTGAAACCCTGCTGGCCAATGCAAACTATGCTTCGCTGGATTGACATGGGTCTCGGAGCTGAGTGAGCCCATACCCACATCCTCATCAACACCACACTATAAGAGGCTGCCATTGAAGCCCAAGTGGAAGTGGTAGATTTGACCCAACCTTGTAAGCTCGGTGGGTTTCCGGGTTTTCAAGCCCTAAACAAGACAGCGGATGTGGGGCTGAGCGGGTAAATGCAGGGCTAGCGGCCGCGAGGCGGAAGCCGCACCCATGGGCGCTGCTGTCCTTGTCCGCGGCGCCCTCCTCGCCCTCCTCCGCGTCCACCTTGGCCTCAGACATGAGCGTGGCGAAGGCGCCGCCTTCCTTGGCCACCAATTCTGCGTAGGTGCCGGCCTCCGCGATGGCGCCGTCCTGTGGGCGACAATCGACGCATCGTCAGCCAACCTACCTCCCCCCTCCTCCCCCATTGCACACCATCACCCTCCATCAACATCACGGCAAGAAGCCAGAAGCAAACAGAATGAAACTAGACGGCCGTTCTCCTATTATTACGCATTTCACTCTATCTCCTTTTATTTAGCCGTGTCGTTATGCTCATAACATAGCGCTTGCATGCCGTAGTGCGCCGCTTGATAGTTGTGTTGTTGACCCCCTCAGAAAGACAGAACACAGTCTAGATGCATGTCTGCGCAGGGCCCAAAAACTGACCTGCATACCCGATTCCTGGTACGTGTGCAAGTATGCTTCAATGACACAAGCATGCCGTGACATTTGTCTGCGTTTGCGGGTCTAAAAGCAAGGGACTGTTTTGCAGCATCGAATCGGAGGAGCGATGAGGTGTTCGAGGTGTGTTCTGATGTATTTCAATGTAGTTGCCAACTTTCTCTTGTGAGGGGGGGAAGGGGTAGAAAACGACACCGTACCGTGAACCCAAACCGTGGCGATGGTAAGCATGACCTCTCTCATTCTATCGTTTGGCTGGGTAGGGCGCCGGGGTCGGGGGGCATGATGACACATGCACAAATCACGATGCACGGCTCGGTGCGTCAACCGCGCATCCCGGGCTCTTCCTGCCGGAAGAGAAGGCAGCGAGAAGGCAGCGCCGCACCTTGAGGAAGAGCACCAGGTCGGCGTCCTCCACAAACTGCAGCTGGTTGGTGGCGAGCACCACGGTCTTGTGGCGCAGGTAGCCTTTGATGCAGCGGTTGAACACGCGGCGGCCCACCTGCGCGTCGGCATGTCAGGCATGGAGCCCAGCGCGTGTCAGCCAAGCCCACACTCGCGGCAACGCACACGATTTTCACATCGGTCGATTTCCTTGAGCTTGGAGTGATAAGAAGGGCGAACAGATGCGGCATACCGGAATACTGTCTAGCACGGAGTCTGCATTATTTTCCCAACAAAAACCATATACGAGAAACTTGTCCAAATGCTCAAGCACAGGTCTCCCGAATTGCATATACCAGGTTACTTGACATGAACCGCACAGGAGGGGGACGGCATAATTTATATAAATATAAGTGAACTTTTATTTTAATGTTGTGTATATATATACATACATACATACATACATACACATATATGTGTGTGTATACATACATATGTACGGCAAGTGGGACAAGTGTGTGTGTGGGGGGGGGGAGGGGGGGGGGGGGGGGACCTTTGCATCCAGCGCCGACAGCGGGTCGTCCATGAGCACTACATCACTGCGGCTGTACACGGCGCGTGCGATACTGATGCGCTGCTTCTGGCCGCCGCTCACGTTGAGGCCCTGCGCAGCGTGATGGGGGACCCGGAACAAGGTAGGGGGGGGGGGGGGGGGGGGGGCATGAGTGCAGTCGGTGCGTCGACCGGATGGGTCGGGAAGTCCCGCCAGTACGGCGGACAAAGGCGGGGATTGTGATTGAGTTTCGAACATCGGCCTGGAGCGCAACATAACTAGCTTCCGAACCCACGCGTTGGTTCACAATATACACCATGTTTTATGGTGAATGGGTTGCTGCGCTGCAAATGGGCGACAACTGCGGCTGCGCTGTGCATGGGGACCGGCACCCACCTTGTCGCCCAGCTCGGTCTGGTCGCCGCCCGGCAGCGCCTCGAGGTCGGGGCCCAGGTTGGCGGCGTCCACCGCCTCGTTGTACCTGGTGACCGACACCCGCAGCGGCGGCAGGTGGTCAGCCCCGGCCGCGCAGGTCGGGAGGAAAAGCAATTAAGAGAGCGAAGGGTATGCGGTACCGCATTTTAGGCAGCATAGGGTAGTATCGCTGCGGCCCGGGCAGGAATCGACTTAAAAACCTTAAGCTTCTGCTGGCACTGCGACTCTGTCTATGGAACCGCATGGTTGGTATACATCACGATTCCGTCCCCGTGACACATTTAAGAAGCCTCGCCCGTCCGTATCCCTTTGTGCGCATGCGTAGCCTTGCAGCGCTCCCCTTCCGTCGTGGGGTCCCCGGTCGCTCCATCAACATCCGGATGACAACTATCATACGGCCATGCACAGGAAAACCACACCTTTGCGCAAAGTAGCATTTTACTATGCCCTTACCCGATAGTGACATCGAGGCCTTGCGGGTGTGCATGCCTAGTTTGAAACCCTTCACCCTAACTTGTGAACTGTTACCCGAGAGTAACTTTGGGGGGAGGGGGGGGGGGGGGGGGGGGGGAAGGGCACCGGCTCTGCTCAAACTCCTGCCCAAACAGGATGTTGTCGCGCACGTTGCCGCCGTAGATGAATGCGGACTGCGGGACGTACGCGGCGGCGCCGCGCAGCTGCGGCGCCGGGCCGGTCGTCTGCTCCATGAAGCCCATGATGGCCTGCGTGGCGGGTGGCGGGCGGCGGGCGCAGATGTGACGCTCGCCCGCGCTCGCTAGCGGCGCAGTGGACGGCAGCCAGCCGGGCAAGGCTGCGCCGCGCAGTTGTTGGTTGTGGGTCATCAAAATACCGTCCGGCGCAGCATGGGCGTGAGTGAGGCAATACTAATGCCCCAACTTGGGCTGGAGCCATGCCACTGGAGGATGCACACCATCACCATTCACATCTTTGACCCCCCCCTCCCCTAACACACATACACTCACGCACAAGGAGGAACTGCATTTATCTTTAAATGCATCAGAGTGCAACACGAATACCACGCGGAAATCTCGACTTGATTACGCAAAACAATTCATAGTTTTCTGACCCGCAACCCAAATCAATGTACGATATATTCACATACAATAACACAACATTTGCAAATGTGGTCGTAGTAGTATGATCAAGAGTGCACCCGGGGGGGGGGGCACCAGTGCTGGTATCACTGCCGTATACTGCAGGACAACGTAGCCAGGGTATGTGTATTAGTACTTTAGCATGCATCCCAGTGGCATGACGATGAGCACCGCACTACGCGCGCGCCGGGCACCGAGTCGCGCCAGGCGGTGCGGTGCACGATGCCCCGGGCCTGCACACTTCTGTGTAACCAGCCACTCTCCCGACTATGGGCTTCCGCCTCCCAACCCCGGCTCATGCTGCCGGGACGTGCGACATGGACCAGCACGTCGGTTCCGTTCAGGGCGCACGCAACAGGGTGGGGGTTAACTCGCTCGGAGGGTCAAGGCAATATCTCGCGGGGAGGGTTAGGGCCACAGGAGGGCGGTCGGCGGCGTTGTCTATCGCGGACAGGCATAGAGTGATATTTGGCCAGCCGATCAGGCGCTGCCTTCAGCGCGGATGAGCTCGTCCTGCTGCGGAGATCGCTTGTATATCGTCTCCATCAGTAGATTGGTTTCGGAGCTTTAAGGGGCATATGCAGGGAGGAGGGCGGCGGTGCGCTAACACAGGGGGTCGCGCTTTGAGAGGACGGGGGCCAGCGGGGGGCGCAGGGGGGGGGGGGGGGGGGGGCACCTGCAGCAGCGAGGACTTGCCGCAGCCGGTGCTGCCAACGACGGCGACAAGGGAGTTGGCGGGGATGGTGAGGTCGATGCCCTGCACGCCGGACACAGCCACGCGCCACACGGGCAGGGTCTGGCGTCAGGCGGGGCACGCGGACGCCGACCACACATTGGCGGCGTGGGCCTCCGCAGGGAGGCAGCCTGCGGGCACCGGGCAGCGCCTCACCTGGAGAGTGGGCTTGGGCTGCGAGGTGTCCCAGGTGAAGTCGCCCACCAGGGTGATGGCCGGCTCCCCCGCAAACGCGGCCGGCAGCGGCGCCTCCGCCGGCGACTCGCCAAGCAGCAGAAAGTCCTGCGCCGGCGTAGGCGTCGGCATGGATAATCAACATGGTCATGGGTACTGGCAGTGAGCTACAAACTGCCGGCAGCCATCCGAGCCTCCGGTGATTGGCAGCGCGTTGTGTGGGCGCTGTTCTAGACGGTGCTGGCAAACATCAATGAAAGAAATGCAAATCGTAACCACTTTGCTATGTATTACAGGTATTGGTCCCCCCCCCCCCCCTCTCAACCACCACACGCCCCTCCCCAGCAAAGAGAGAAACAAACTATTCATCCCAGGCCAATCAGAACAGACACCAAAGCAGATATGCCAGGTCATTGTTGAAAAATAAGTAATTCATGGACCCCTGAATCCAATTTAACGGTACGGTTTAAGGTCAGATAGTAATTGACGGACGTTATTGAATGACGTCGACATGGAGCACATGTTACATCCGCATGAAACTGATGTTCCAACCTAGTAATGGCGCCGCCAACAGAATAACTGCCCATGGTTGCCTGCATTCCTGTCTTGTGCACCGTTATCAGCCTTCGCAAGGGGTCTGTTGCGGGGGGAGGGGGGGGGGGGGGGGGGGGAGCACTACCTGCAGGCGGCCGAGACCAACCTGCGCCAGGCTCAGCTGCGTGATGGTCATCGGGAGCTGGAACAGCGGCATCCGCAGCTGGTTGAAGAGCGTCAGCGAGGTGAAGGCCTGCCGGGACAGCGCGGACAGTGGGTGGGGGGGGGGGGGGGGGGGGCACCCGGGGGTGCGCGTGAGTTCCAACCTTATATGCGCCGGCACAACATGACCGCCTAGCATGAGTACGGACAAGGTACATTCCTTGTTCGCTCGTTCGAGCGATTGTCTTTTTTTGAGGAGGTTTCAGGTTCGATTCCTGGTTCTCACATTGTGGGCAGTATCGACCGGGCCCGCGTATCGGGTTGACCTGGTTAATGCATTAGCCCTTCCGGGTCCAAATGAGGCAACGGTCTAAGTGCTATGCCAGACCTACGACTGCAGTTGGCGCACGAGGTCAAGTGGTGGGGCAGCTTCGGCCGACCACCTGGGGCGAACTTAAATTTTAACATGAATACGGGTGTCCGCGCAGTAACAAGAACACCACACATAGCAATCCGCCAGACGTGAACTGTCGGGAAAAACCATAGCGGAGCTGCACCCAATGCTCTCATAGATTGCCATCAACCCCAATTCGAGGCGGAGAATTGGGCGGTTTTGGGTAAATGTTGCGACAAATGGCCATCGGCTTCCTGCCCTTCAGCAGCGCATCGGTGGCCCAAGTATCACCGCGGGGAGGCAATCATCAGGCGGTACGGTCTTATACTTCTCCACAATTTGTAGTCGCCCGTGATTGCGTAAAAAAGTGTGGACTCAGGTGGGGTAGCCCCGCGCACATCGGCGCCTTTTGATTACCGGGGTACCATTTTCAGAAACGACATAAGTACCTATGCTACGCGAAGTAACTACCTCCGAACTTGTTAATTCCTATTGTCTCCTGATAAATATAACTGACTCGTGCCTTATGTCATTGCCTTTTCATGCCATGGCATACTGGCACAGGGCCCAGCAGCCGGTCTTGTGCACCACACAAGCCGACACAGAGATGCCGTCACGGCAGCAGGCGCAAGCCAGCAGCTCGGCGCAGTCACAGGAAACGAAAAGCTTTAGGTCATTTTGAGGAAACTAAAGGGGAGGGAGGAAAGGGGGGGGGGGGGGGGGGGTACGCTGGCTGCCGTGAGCTGGTGTCCCGTCAGGACGTAGACGGCAAAGGCGGCGACGCTGACGAGGGTGGGGATGGTGTTGAGCAGCACGGAGATCCATATCTGCAGCTGGAAGGCCTTCCACAGCGCGGCGAGCTCGCTGGGCAGGTGGGCAGGCAGCGGGTCGGGGCAACGGACAGGCGCGTTTTTTCTTAGTTACGGGGGGATAGGTCCACGCCAAGGCGATTCGAGGTGGCGGGGCCATTGATGCTGCACTGCTGTGGCAAGTGTGCGGGCGGCGATTTGGTTTTGTGTGGCTGGGTGTACAGGCCAGGCGCTGGATAATGATGTGTAATCAGCTGCAATATTATCGCAATTGGGGTTCCAGTTCACACAAAATGAAATGTCATTTTCCGCCATTGAGTGCAACATTTTGCGTTATATAATAATCAGGATAGGTTTTGCCGTTCTTTCATCTACAAAAAAGAGGGGGTTAAAAACAAAAAAGGGGGGGGGGGATTTCAAACTTCTGTGAATCCCAAACAACAATCGGCGACCAAAATTCCCCCCACAGACGTTGATGTGTCCTGTCCGCGTCCTGTCACTGGTGCCGGTCCAGTCCGGGGGCGGGATCATGGATCACAGGGCATTGATAGTCGCTTATCCTTAGCTGATATGCGGCCAGGCAAATCAATTTAATGAGGTGGCTGTTGCTGGCCGGGGGGGGGGGGGCTTGCAAATCCCAAACAATAATCGGCGAACATATTGCCAATCCGTGGCACGGGTATAGCCAGCACCGAGACAAGGCAAAATTGGGTTCACGGGTCACAAACATAACAATAAAGTGCATTAAACCATCGAGTCGGAGATTCCGTCCCACATTCGTGGTGCAGTATAATGATAGATTCACAGCAGGTAAGTATTTATTCCTCTGTTTTTGGCCGGTGGTCCAAATCCATCCAGATACAGCCCCCCCCCCCCCCCCCCCAACACACACACAGCATGGTAACGGCATGAATGGGTGCGGGGAGGACTGGCGGAGCGCGGACCTGCCGCGGACCTCGCCGACCCGCTTGAGCAGCATCGGCTCCCACGCCATGCACTTGACCACCTCGATGGAGCCGATGAGGTCGTTGACCAGCTTGGTGCGCTCGTCGCTGCGCTGCAGGGAGCCGCGGAAGAGGCGCTGGCTGCGGCGCATCAGCACGCTGCTCAGCGGCGTCGACAGCAGCATCACCGCCAGGCCTGCCAGGCTGGCGGCTCCCAGCTGGTAGTACAGCATGACCTGGCAGACAGCACAGGGGGCGGAAGGGGGGCACACAGCAATGAGGCAGTTAGTGCCTTTGTCTCATTGACACATGGGGTGTTTCCGTATCTCCCGTAACACAGGTATTTCCCGGCATGATGTGCCATCATTCCCAAAGTACTCTAAAAGGCATCACGGTACAATTTGCGACACCGCAATAACCACATGACATCACTTTGTACCTGCGGGGTGTAGTATCAGTGTAACGGGTATCTTCACGTTGGAAGCATCAAGGCTTTGTGGGCGGCTGACCAACTTCGCGGCGTCGCGAATTACTTTCCGGGCGGTTTAAGTAAATATTTCATAGACCACAAAAGGCAGTGCCACCTAAAGCGGGTGATTCCTAGGCCACATTGGGCATTGTTTTAGGTTGGCATCGCAACATGGCAGGCAGTGATGCCATCCGCGAAGCCCGGGCATTCGTTTCAGCCACCGTGCCGATCCCGTGCCATCGAGGCTGGCGCGCACGCACCATGCAGATGACGATGCGCAGCGGCGCGGAGACGAGGCCCAGCAGCGTCTGGCAGACCATCTTGATCTGCTCCACGTCGGTGGTGATGAGGTTGAGGATCTTGCCGCTGGAGACCTCGTTGCGCGCGGAGGGCGACAGGAACAGCGACTTGCGGTACACCTCCGCCGCGAGGACGGCCTTGCAGCGGAAGCCTGCGCGCACATGCCCGCCGGCAGACGGCACACGCGGCGCATTGATCAGCACGCTGAGTGACCGCGGACGGCGATTATACGTAGCTGAAATAAAGTCACCGCGGCGCTGTTCAAAATGGGTTTGCGCATCAATGAAATGATGAAGCGTTTGCGGCGGCATTGAGTCGAGAAATCCGTGCAGCTTTCGTGGTGTATTCTGAAATAGATCTACATGTATAAAGTTTATTCTCTTCCTTGCGGGACGGGGGGGGGGGGGGGGGGGATACTCATATATGTGTAGCGGGTATTGAGGGGGGGATGGGCGGGAGAACGGACATCCATCCCGCACATGGACTGTAATGTGGGGCCATTGGTGGTGGGGTGGGGAACTATAGCTGAGCTGATCCGATTGTTGCCGTGGGTGCCATGCAGCCAGAATTTAAGGTTCAGGATTCGGGTGCCGGGATCCAAAGGCAGAGAGAGGGAACAGCAGGGATGGGTGGGAGGGGTTCACCTGCCCGCATGACCAGCTGGAACTGCTGGTTGTCCGCGAGCGTCCCCACGAAGGTGGTGGCGAGCATGCCAAACGCGTACAGGTAGCCGAGCGCCGGCGGCTGCCCGCTGCCCACCGCCGACAGCAGTTTGTTGAGGAAGAAGGGGCCGCCGAACTGCATCACGTCGTTGAGCACCTTCAGGGGCAGAGCTGCCGCGAAGAGGTGGCTGCATTAAAGGGGGGAAGGGCAAACATGTCAGCAGGCCACACAATCGCGGCTACCATTTTTTTGCCACAGGTTCATGCTTGCCTGTAACACTTCATTGGGTGTGCATGACAAACATATAATGAATCGTTTAGTACGAGCTATTGTCATGGCGTGTTCTGGTGCGGATGCCGACGCGCCAATGAGACCACTGCGAGTAAGAGCCTGCCCAGCCTGCCAGAGGTCAAAGGTAGAACAAACTATACATAGCGGAACGACGGCGGATGTCATCATAGGTTGCGTGCAAGCCCAGTTCGAGGCGTATCACAAGGGTTCGTACACGTCGATTTTCAGATGAATATAGGTTTCCTCTCATTGCATTGGGTTTGATCACGGTGACACAGGCCCGAACCCGAAGCGAGCCCGGAGCGCAGTCATGGGTGTGCATGCCCTCGGTCAATATACTCGGCCCACAGCACGGACAATCGTGATAATGAAGGATGGGGGGGCAGGAGGCAGCACGACGCCATCGACGCGCGTGCCATTGCCATTGACTTGCCCCGCCGGCTTGCAGAGCTTTCATGCGAGTAAAAGACGTGGCCACCAGCAACCGCGACGTCGCGCAGTTTGTACTTTGTGCGCCGCCCTACTAACCACTCCTTGGGGTCGCTGCACATTGTTGTTTTTGACCCCCTTGTTAAGAGGGAGACGCCATATCTATTATCTACAAGTTTATCAGAATACAACACGAATGTATCATAGATTTTCTGGCCTGATGGTGACAGACACTTTTTGCAACAGATTCTGCGACCCGCAAACACAATTAACACGTAATGTACATTCCCTCGGTGCGGCACGTGCGGGTCGGGAGGGTGAGATTGGGCCACAGGGGGGGGGGGGGGGGGAGCTCACCCAAAGGTGGCCACCAGCGCACGGCGCAGCGAGGCGCCTCTGCGGCCGGACAGCTCTGCCCGCCAGTGCTTCTGGAACGCGGGCCGCAGCTGCGCCACCGTGTCTGCGGGCGGCAGCGCCCAGATGTCCTCTGGCGAGCCATCCCGGGGGTGCGCAGCGTTCGGTTCAGAGAGAAGGCAGAATACGGGGTGCACCATGAGGGGTGGCGAGCTCCCCATGACAATGCACATGTATCGCACTCCCGAAATGCTTCGCTCTGCGGGATGGGGCTTGCCCCAACTCGCATTACTTGAATAGGCCGACGCCCATCCACACGGGTAGGGCAGACCTTTCGTGGTAAGTGCTCGGTATGTTTGATGGCAGTGTTTTAAACGGTGATCCAACAGTGTTGGAAATTCCGTCACTGGCCCCTAATTGGTCTTACGGAATGCTTCGGCAATTTGCTTGATGACTATAACGGAGCGTCGCCCACCCAGGGCTTTCCGTAACAAGATTGATCGCTGCCTTAACGGCCGTCGTAGAGTAGACACTGCAAGGGTTTCGCTGCTGCCAATCCTGTTCCGGGGCGGAATAATGCACCCTCTCCTCTTTTGTCTTAGGAAAAGGGAGTGACAAAGCAGTGAGGGACTCAGCCCCTCATGGGAGAGCCCGGGGGGGTGGGCAATCGCACCGTCCTGCAGCGGCGCCTCGTAGCCCAGGCGCAGCAGCGGGCTGATCCAGGAGTACGTAAGCCGGGACAGCAGGCCCGCCTGTGGAACAGGGATGCTGTTAATCGGGGGTCCGTTGCCGCCCGTTTCACATCTTGGCCCATGATTGGTGTTTTGGACCCCCCTTCCCCCCACTTTCCCCCGCCCCGAAAGAGGGAGAGGGAGAGGGGAGGGTGGGGATCAACTTGCACAGACCATGATTGGGGTTGGGGCTTCTCCTCTAAACCAAACCCGAAACATCCAACAACACATGATCATGTTATAGTATGCACAAGGCCGTCACCGTTGCATGTATCATGTGTGTAGAGTAGTAGAGTAGCTTCCATCCTCGGGATTGTTCTTCGTAAATAGTTGAAATTGGCCAGATGACACCACGGACACGCCACCGGAAATCGATGCTGAGCTCCAAGACCACTACTCCAAGACGACTACCGTACACACACAAACGGTCTGCGGGTAATAACGTCTTTCACTCGCACTCAAAGAGGGAAACCTTATTGAAATGGATACATAGCTCAGAATGCATCATGTTTATATAACACAAATAACGTAGCGAAACGAAGCTCAACACAATGCATTTTTTCAAGGGCCTGCAGACCGTATTCAATTGAATGGTATGTGGAGGGGAGTTTATCACGCAGCTCACACCCACCCGGGGGGCAGCAAGGGGGGGAAGGGGCTTCCTTGTATGATGGATCACTGGGCGCACCTGAGACTCTGGGCACACGTTGCGCGGCTCCGCCGCCGGGGGAGATTGCGCCGGGGCACCTTCGTCCGAGTCGGGGAGCGGAACGTACCCGCCAGTGTCCGCCAGAACGAGGCTGTCTTTGGCGGGGTAGAAGAACAGCGCCAAAAGCGCGAGGTAGCCCTGGTGGAGGCGGTGGTAATGGTGGTGGTGGTAGTGTGTGTGCGCGTGTGGGGGGGGGGGGGGGGGGAGGGGGGTTGAAGATCGAGAAGGACAACCCCGACAACGGGGCTCGTGGTAGCGCTATTGACAGAACACACGGAAGCTCGCCGAAGAGACGTCATGCGGTAAGAAGCACGCCTCCCTTTCCATTCATGTAAAATATATCTGGACAGGTCATTTCTAATGTCAATCCTAAATCTATTGCATGGTCCGCGATTGCTTGTCAAACGTGTACCTTATACTCAGACTGGCATTATGCAGGACTAGCTAGAGACCCGGAAAAGCTGAGCACCCTCAGGCAGAGTTCAGTGCTACATGTGGCGGCTAAAGGGAATGGAGGCACCAGACTAGGTGTGCACGTTCTCTGCATGTATGTATACGCATATATGTTCATATGCATATGTCCTAAATATAACTATGTGCACCTATACCAATAGTGTGCTACTCTGCATGCGCTCAGTTACCGCTCAGTTACCGCTCAGTTATGTATATATGTATACATATATATATACATATGTAGACGGTAACTGAGCGCATGCAGAGTAGCACACTATTGGTATAGGTACACATAGTTATATTTAGGACATATACATATGAACATAGATGTATATATATGTGTAATTGTATATACTCTACATTCAGTTGGCAGAGCCACAGCGTCATCGGGAACAACAGTGGCCGCCGGCCCACCTGCGCTCCGCAGAAGAGCAGAAAGAGGATGAAGAAGTACGAGTTGCCCTCCTTGGCCTGCTTGTTGAGGCGCAGCACAAAGTGCAGCTTGGCCAGATTGGCTGAGAGCACAAGGACCTGCCCCGGGGCGCACCCAGTCAGCGAGAGAGGGTGAGTGGGGGGAGAGCTACATGCCCCACTCTATCCCCCCCCCCCCCCCCCCCAACCCCCCGCACATACACCCACCCACCCACCCATCTTCCAGCCACCACCGCCGCCGAACCACAACAGAAAAGGAAACCAAATTAATGGGTGGGATGGGGTCGGGGGGGCACCTGCGGAAAGCGCGCTGTCCAGGTGTGCTCCGGCAGGTAGAAGTTCAGCTCGCGCAGCTGCGGGCGAGAAAGGCAACGCAGAAGGGGTGGGAAAGGGGTGTGGCGGGGGGGGGGGGGGGGGGGGCAGCCAGTCGCCAGTCCGCATTAGGTTTCATTGCGTGCCTGGCTTGCTATCCCTTAGTCATCCGGAATATCGACCAAACACTGAAACTTCCCTTAATCATGGAACATGGAACAGTGCAGGGCCCAACGAGCCAATGAGCATCCGGAATGTCAGCATGGAATTGCGTTGCATGCTGCCCATGGGAATTTGCTATAGGGTTGGGGGTCTATATTGGACGCAGAACAGGTCGGGTGGGTTCTGCGTAGTATTTTTACTATTCCGGCAGCCGTAATCGGCAGCCCGCCTCCAGAGGCTGGGGGCGGAGGGGGGGGGGGGGGGGGGCACCTGGACGCAGGCGAAGAGCAGCCATGCGACGACCGCCAGCGCGTACTCTGCAAGACGTGCCGCGATGGTCAGTTGCGGGGGGGGGGGCCGGGGGAGGGGGGGGGGAGGGGTGCACACACAATGTGACCTTTGACATAAATAAATACATATCGCATCAACCCCGAAGTGCGCATATGACGACATTGCGCTGGAAAATGCCCGAGATACTGGTTCAGTTCTTGGTGGGTCCGCGCTGCCCACCATAGTTGTCGCCCCGGGGGGGAATGCACACTCACACACAGCACCCCCTCCCCTCTTCCCACTGGACGGGTGCCTCCGCCACACCACACACGTGACATCAGCACGATGCGTTGGCCAATCAGCGGCTCCACGCGCACTGCGCCAAACTTACGGCCCCGCCTGTCTGCTTACAAACGACAACTCCGTATGGCGCTGATCTCGTTCCTTGCGGCCATTGGAACAACAGCCTCAAATCCAAGCCAACGGCCCAGGTCTCCGATTCCATCGCACAGCCCAATAAATAAACCTTTTCTGTACATCAACAATACATAATACTTTCTATAGAAATATTCAAAGTATGTGGGCAGTGCAGTCACTTGGATTTGTGACTGGGCGATGGGGCGTTTCACGTCGCTTTGAGCAGGCCAGCCCTCATTGCGGCAGCTTGCTAGCTGTGCCGATCGCAACAAGGGCACGCACTGGCGCTCAGGGCGGCGACCGCCACTCCGCCGCATTCCGGGCGACCGGCCCTGATGCCTCGGCCGCCGGCACGGCGCGAGTGTGATATGTGCGACAGAGGTGGGAACAGTGGATGGGCCCCGCTGTGTGGACACTGCAACGGAGGGTTGAGCTCGCTACACTGTATGATTATTTTTGTCCCGGTGGCAGGAACAAGATGTGATTATTTATGACCCCCCACAACCCATGTGAAAAAACACTGTTTATCTGCAAATCTATCGTGGTACACCAGCACCATGATTGCGCGGCAGATGTTTCAAATCTGTGTTGACAAGCAGTTAAATGTTTGTAGGACCCGCAAACGCAATTACGCGGAGGGAGGGCTCACCTGGCCACTCATAGGGCGCGATGCCGGCTGCGGCCGCATCCCCCCCGCCAAGCGGCACCAGAGAGTTGGCCAGCCGGCCGTTGAGCTGCATGACGGGGACGGAGGTGGCGAAGAAGGAGGCGGCCACCGCGGCGGCCTTTGCGACGCGGGCGGCGCCGCGCAGGCGGAATTTTGCCGCGCCGCCCTCCTTCAGCAGGCACGCCAGGCGGACGGACAGCATCGCGACCGCCAGCGCGTAGGCGGGCGCTGGCGGGGCGGGGCGAAAGATGGCTCAGCGTGTTAGTGGGCGGACGCAGCCAATTGGGTGTGACATCATCCGGTGAAATGGCGGCAGGATCCCCAGCTTGTGACGGCGATGCCTGTCCGCTTAGCTTGTAACACCTAAGTGCGGGGCCAGGCTTCTCCCTCCCCAGGTGTCACCTCTCCCTCGACGACATACGTGTACGAATACATAAATACATGGATGGATGTGCATATGTACATGTATGTTAATCTGTGTTAATATGGACGTTCTCTAATATACGGAGGTCTCCGCCACCATTTATTGATCGTTTTTATCTGTCGCCCCCCCCCCCCCGCGAATCGGCGCGCTCTCGTGCATCGCTCCCCGAATGCCGCTCCACCAATCTGCTGGGCGTGGGCGTGCGTGTGTGCTGCCAGCAGTCCCAAAGGGGATCGGCAAGGTATGTGAGGGAGTGGGAAGGGGCGCACCGAGGATGAATACGTCGATGAAGCATGGCGTGAAGGCTCCCAGCTCGTTCTCGAAGTCGGCGGGCGAGAGGTCCGGCCGGCAGAAGGTGTCGACGAAGGGCGGCGCGCTGCCGTTGCTGCCGGCCAGCCACGCCGCCGCGCCAGTCGCCAGACCGGACATCTCGAGCGCGCCGCTGCTGTCTGCCGACAACGAAGTTTTGTGCCGTCTGGTAAGCCCGCCGCTGCCGCGGTGGGAGCAGACAAGACAACCCAGACTCGGACGAGTACTGTGAGCGTTGCGCAAGATGATGGTCTGCAAGGGGCATTGGTGGAAGTTGGGGGGGGGGGGGGGGGGGGGGGGGGGGGGGGCGGCGGGGGGCGCGCACCGATGCGGTCAGCCCTGATGCGCGCGCTACTGAAGTGCTGAGAGCAGTCCGGGAAGGGCAGCCTTTTACGCGCGAAAGCTGGGGTTGAGGCTAGGCGCTGATGCGCGGAGGGGGCACCACGGCAGCCTAAAGTCGCAACCCTGTAGCGACTTGTCGCTAGCAAGCGACGGTCGAGCGGCTTATATGACGATCAGCCTGGGGGACATCTCGTGATGGGGCTGGCAGTCTCGTCCGCCGACCGTCGCCGCATCGACCTTGTTCTGTATTCTCCCCTGTAGTCGCTACCTAATCCTTACTTACTTACTGGCACCCGTAAGGATTATCACAGGTATATTCTTTCCACCTCGAAGTTGCTGTAGAGGACCCTTATTCGGATTGTCCTTTTCTGGTACAGGTAGTGCTGTACATTATTAGGATTTACATCTGATGCGCTACGCGGGTTTATTACACGGACAAGCCAGGGCTCGCGGTAAGGGTTACGTGCCGAGTAATAAGCTTACTCGGCACGTAACCCGTACCGCCACAGCGTGTCCGCTATAGCGTGTCCGATCCTCGTACTCGTCCGCCCCCTTTTGTTTTCGCCCCCGGGACAGGACTGGCACCAGCGAAACCCTTGCAGCGTCTCTACGACGGCCGTTTAGGCAGCAATCCAGTTACGGAAAGCCCTGGATAGGCGACGCTCGCTACAGTCAAGCAAATTCCCGAAGCATTCTGCAAGACTAATTAGGGCCCTGTAAGACTAATCCGCCCTTGCTTTATTCATGGACATCACCTGCTGTGGGGAGTGGTGATGTGGACACAACAAAATAATATAAACGTATTTCAACGTACCATTATTTCTCCGAGCTTTGTCCGAATGGCCTGCATAATAGATGTAAATGGGGACACGCTCGCCCCGAGTGTAGTGTCTTTTTGAGCTCATCCATATGATGACAGCACGCTTCCAAAATACATTCATTGTTCAGGTCTTATTAACCGAGGTTAGTCAAACGTCAAAGGCCGAGTGGCGCGGGCAATTCATGCCGCTACTCGTAAAACCCTTCTGCCGGATGTCGCTGCAATTTAGCATGACGTGCTGAACTCTTCAGGAGTTTCCAAAGTCACTAGAGTGGCTGCGGTTGGCACCTGCTGCCAGCTGACCGTTGACAGCTCCCGGCCTCCCTAGTCCTGACCTTCCAGCACTACTTAGGTGGTGCTAGAGGTGCCACTGCGCGCATCCCTTCTCGCACTAAAGCAATCGCACAGCGCATTGCGCTGAGAGGGGACGTCTATCGACTTGACCCATCAACCGTGACATTACGACCGAGCGGGTGCTAGGGGTCTCTTTTGATCCCTCCACGTACGGCACCGACACCATTCCGGCGGTCATCGATTTCCTGCCGGAGCTTTTGCACGACCCCGACCCCATGGCAGCGGCAGTGGCTACCGTGAGCGAGGATGATGCAGTGGCAAGAGCGCGCAGCATGCTTCACCTCCCCACTCGGTTGAAGTGCGCTGGCATCCGCCGCATGGCCACCATTCGTGACGTTGCATGTATCGGCTGCATGAATGCCATCCTTCCAAGGTTCCTAACTGGGAACTCCGGCACCGACACCCCCACCCCTGGTTTCTTTGACCCACAGCTTGGGTCCGTACTTGGCCGAGGCCGCTTCAACGCAACTTCTTCCGCCCGCCGGTATGACCACTTCCTCAACGATGCTCGTGGGTCGGGCAGCTACGCCGCGGCAGTGCGCGAGAGGTGGGGCCGCCTCCAAGCGGCTACTGCTGGCCACCTCAGCGACGCAGATGCGCGCGTGATGGAGCGGGTAGCGGAGGCTGCGTCGGGCTCGCAAAAGGAGCTGACGGTATTTCTAGACCGGGCCAACAAGTCTCGGCTTCGAAATGAGATGTGCGCTTTCCCTGCCACATGTAGGGAACGGATCTTGTTCAACCGGCTCGATGCGGCGTCGGGCATGTGGACAGTGGCCATCCCCACCGCGCGGACGGTCATGACTCCGCATGAGCTGCGGGAGGTCGCGGCCGGGTAATTCTTTCTGCCTAGCCCGTGCTTGGCCCCGGTGGTTGGGAGCCAGATCAGTCTGCCCTCGACATAACACAACCCCATCACTGTTGACCTATACGGCGACGCGCTCATGAACCTCCCGGCACACGGAGACGCCCACTGGCGCGTCCAGCACGACGCTATCGCAGACGCCTTCCGCGATCACTGTGTTCACGACCTGGGTATCGCCGTACGCCGGGAGGTGGATGACTTGTTCCAGCATGCAGTGCCTCTCGGCACACTGCACCCATCGATGAACTCAAGGACCTAGTGCCGGACGCGTAGCTCTCCCTGCTTCCGGCATTCAACGTCGTGACTGGGAGCTATGATCCCCGGAGCTTGAAACCCACGTTGCTGGAGTTCATGACTATGCGGTACGGGGTCAAGAACACTGCAATGCCCCGGGGCACGGCTGTGGATCGGTTTGAGCGCTCCTTGTTGGGCCACATACAACGGGGGTTGGCAGCGCGAGATGCGGAGTGGCACTACACGGGGCCCGGACAGAAGGGCCCTCTTCGAAACATCATGGATATGTCGGAGTACACGGGCATGGTCTTCGGCACAATGGGTGAGGTGAGCAAGGGGGTGCGCCGCATAGTGCGCGGTGTCGCATGCTTGGCTGCGGATCGGGGTGCCCTCTCATCGCGAGACACTCGGTGCACCACCCGGGCTCACCAGGAGGCCTTACTTGCAAGAGATTTCCTCGGGGTCCTGAGCTTGGTGGCGGCTCGAGAGCGTGCTCGCTGCCTCATCCAACGGCGCAGATTTGTTTGCCATCCCGTGGCCGAAGTTGCGCAGCACGTCCGAGGATCACCCTCACGCACACATGCACGCGTGGCCCGGACTCTGAACCGTGCGCGCATCACTCACCCATTCCGCCTCCAGCGGGATACGGGCCGCTTTTAGGCGGCTTGCTGTGTTGATTTTTAGTACTACTTTTAGCATTAGGTGGATTTGTTAGTGCCCTTCTTGTAATTTACACCGGTAGCAGCAGGCGCTCGTTGAATAGCAAGCGACATAGCGACGTATCCTCGCTGCTAATATTAATTTCGCTGGTATGAAATTACCCTTGTACAATACCAGCGGATAGTGGTCGCTGGCATGAAATAATGACATTATTAGCGTCGCTACCCGTCCCTGGCAACACCGATGGGAAGCGTGCAGGATCCCAAGTCCACTTCCTCAACCCACTCCTCCACCCTCACTCCACCAGCCTCTCACCCTCCGTCCCCGTTGGGCTGACAATCATTTCTTCCGTTCTCGCGTTCCACACGCACTCCTCAGCCTACCGAGTATCGCTCACAGCGCGGCTCATTGCCGGGCCAATCCTCGTTTCGCTGCGACGGTACAGCCACCACGATGGAGCTACTCTACCTGCCTGTGCGGGGCCGTGGCGAGGCGCTGCACATGATCGCGGCGTACGGCCGCGTGCCCCTGAAGAAGGTTGACATTCCCCTGGCGAAGTGGCCCGATCTGAAGTCCACTATACCGACAAACAAGGCCGGCAAGCAGCAGGTGCGGGGCGACAGCCTGCTGTGGGGAGTACACGGTGCCGGTACCGGTAGTACGTAGGACAGTAGATATCCGGCTCGCCTATTACGCGCGGTGCTTGCTGCGCTGCGTCGTGGGAACAGATCCAAAAATATTATGCCAAAATACATGCGCGGCAGATATTGAAGCAAGGGCTTGATTTTACGTGTTATTAAGCTCGTTGGAGCTCCTGATATTCTTCAAGTGCAGATATCGTTAAAGCTGTGTTTTAAGCTCGCAATTATTAAATGCATTGCGTATCCGATATAGTTTGGCATGAAGTCGATCATCAGCAGCTACCAGGAGCAGTATGTACGGGTGCTGCCACTGCCCCCCCCCCCCCCCCCCCCCCCGCCCCCCTCATGTGACGTATTGATATAACAGAATGGATGGCGGGATGTGTGTGTAAGTATTGAAAATGAAAATTGTTGCCACTGTATCAAGCAGCTATTCTTCTTGACAAGCCGTCTTTACGACTTCAACCAGCATCAGGAAAGTAGGGTCCGACCCTGGACAATTGTGGCTCCGCAGCCCTGATTGCCAGCCCGCACAGGGTCAATTAATCAAACTGCGTAGGGTGGGGCCTCTGTAGTGGGCCCCGTGGCTAGGTCGCAGCATATCGGCACTATTGTATGCTTATTGTCCATGAATGACTAAAGTACACGCTTATTGTTTCATACGGGGGTTGCGTTCTATAAGCACTATCTAAGTATTGGTTAGGACATATTGAGGCGTCCGACACGAGTGGGACCCACACGCCCGCACGTCATGGTGTCCGGCATGCGGTACATATATCCGCCTGTCAGGCAATAAGAGTGACTTTACACAAACTGTGCCTGCTCAGCCTGGTGCTTAAAACACGCCGCACCCGCCACGATATATCGCATGTGTCCCATGGGAGGAGTATACGTGCATGCATATTGTATATTGACAAAAGAGACAACATGTGTGCCACGTTTACTATGTATATACTACTCCCCATTTACTACAGCAGGACGGGGCTTGTCATTCATAGTGAGGCGGTGCGGTCAGTTGTGCTAATCCATAAAAATGATCAATGAGACATCATTAATGTACCATGTGCAATCCTAAATGCAATCGTCAGCATGTTGGGTTACAGGTCTCGTAGTCTAAGGCCCTTTACATGGCCCCTCCCCTCACTTACCGACCCCCCCTCCCCCCCTTCTCCCCAAGTCAACGCCGCGAGCCCCATCAATAAGCGCTCAGTTTGGGGTGTGAACGGTCGGACTCTGGACTGAAACTGTTGATGTGGCGCAGCTGCCGGTGCTGAGGAAGGAGGACGGCAGCCTGCTGCCCGAGTCGCACGACATCGCCGTCTACCTGGCCACCAAAGCGGGACCGCCACTCATGCCGGCGGGCGCCGCGGGGGCGGAGCGCGCTGCCGCGCTGTGGTCCTACTACGACGCGGACGACAAGCCGTACTGCGGCGAAAGCTTCAAGGGCTTGTTCATGCTCAACCCGCTGCTCAACTGGTTCCCCGTCGAGACAGCTGACGAGATGCTGGCGGCGGCGCGCCCCCACTTCCCGAAAGCGCTGGCCTGCCTCGAGGCGGAGCTGGGGGAAGGCCCCTTCTTTGCGGGCGACCTCCCCTGCTACGCGGACTTCGCCCTCTTCCACCTCCTCGACAACATGCGGACACTGGACGGCGGCGAGGCGCTCGCGGCGGCCGGCGGCCGGCTGCGCGCGTTCTACGAGGCGGTATCGGAGCTGCCGGGCGTGAAGGAGTACCTGGCGAGCCGCCCGCAGCCGGGCACAGGCGAGGCGGGGAAGGACGGCTCCATCATGGCAGCGCGTGCTTGCCCGACACAGTGACGCACCGCTCGTGCGAACACCGGAGGTCTCAACAAGAGGCACCTCCGCATGCTTTCGCACACATGCTTTGGCAACACCCGCTTGGCGCACGCCACCGTGTGCCAGCGTGGCATGGCGCTGATATAGTATGTGCCCCTTCATCAGCGTTGTAACAATCGAGGCGACATCCGCCTCGAAAGCACAACGCTTGCCACACGGCAGCGTGATATCATACACATACACTCGTAACCTCAGGTGCACATCGTTCACGCACTCGTAGCATGTATAGGCATCGTAATTGTCATAACTTGACGCATGCATGGATGTACCGATGCGGCGTGCATATCTTCATTTACAGTCTGACGGCGCGAGCTGTGCCATTCATACGGGTCTGCGGGTCCAGAAAGTAATGAATGGTTTGGCAACATCTACTTTAAGATTTCGTGCGTGGTTCGTGATAACATATTTTCATAGACGTCCAAATAAATAAAACTATTCGACCGTCGTTGGGGGGGGGGGGGGGGGCGCAGTAATAATGTATAGCACCCTCACAACGCGGTTGCGCGGCACATGGGCAAATACTATGACGCGTTGCCATGCACATGATGTATATTTAATAAAGTTCTGATAGGGACTTGGCTCACAATCTGTGCCCAATCAAGATAGCCGTCAATGCCCCCTTGGTGTCACCTTGCGTAAGAGCTGCGTTGCTCTCATTATTGCGCCTACATGCACGGCCCTCTCCCTCTCCTTTGTTTTATATCTAACGAACATACAGACACACACACACAAATGTTCGGTGTGTTAACACACAGCTTTGAATACGCATCAATACTAGGAGCGCACATCATTCTGTCGGGAGCCCCAAGCGGCAGGCCGAGGCAACAGTTTCCTTCCCGACATGGGGTGATGTAGCAGCCGGATGCGGGGTGGCAGTAGGAGAGTAGGGAGATTAGGCGAGTGCGCCGGGTAGCGTCAAAATGAAGAAGGCAAGAAACATACAAGTTGCCCCCCTGTCGCTAAGCAACCAGATCGCCATGGCCATGGCCACACGAGTCTGCCCAACGTTACAGAGCCCCTGCCAGATACCGCCGGCAACTGCTAGGAGAGGATTGCGTGGGAAAACTACGGTGTGACGCACAGAGCCACCGCCGTGGGATTGCCTCCCGGGAGGCGCCTGACCAGCCGATGAAAAACGCCGAAAAGGGTGGGTGGAGACACGCAGCGGGGTATCGACGGCGACTACATTGCCGAAGGGGGCACCGGCCGACGTCCTCCTCCTCCGGCTCTCTGCCGCAGCACCGCCAAGAAACGCCATGCTTGGCCGGATCCATCGCGCTTACACCTTGATGCTGGTAGCCTTGGCCTCCTCCAGGGTCCGGTCCCTCGACACCAGCTGCGCGGCGAGCGAACGGCGAGGGGCGGGTCTCAGTGGGGTTTCCAGGAGGGCTTGGGGCTTAGGGTTTCAGAAAGCAAAGAGGGTGAGACACAGTAAGCACCGGTAGACAACAGACGACATGGCTCCGCGGTACCGAGGATGTTGGGTGTAACTGTAACTGTAATCGTGAGGCCGACAGCACGCAGCCCTCGTTTTAGGGTTTTGGCTTTTCGGGCTGTGGCCGTGGAGATGCTGCCTGTCGGAGAGCCATCCTCATTTTCGGGATTGGGGTTTTGATAGGGCTTTAGGAGTCATCGCAGGCGAGAGACCGCGGCTGCAGGCCGCACTACATGCTGTAGGGTTTGTACTCCGTCGGTGGTGGGGGGGTTAGTCATCGAGTGCCGACGGCCAACCCAGTGCCGGGTTTAGGGATTGTACTTAGGGCTTCAGAAGCCTCTGCAAGGAGGCAGGCACGAGTCCTACCTGTATCAGAGCTTTGTTTGCGCGGTGTAGGGTTTACGACTGAGGGGCCGGTAGAAGGCCGAACAGGAGAACAATCAATCAAACCCTAAGGGCTTTGAAGCTAGGGCTTTGTGCCACCGAAAGTTCGATGCTGTGAGAATGCGGTGGGGAGGAGGTTGGGGGGGCGTGAACCCTAAAAACCTAAAACACTGGGTGGCAGGGCAGGGGTGTTGGCGGGGAAGGGGCGCGCACAGTGAACGCCTCGATCAGGTCGCCGTCCTTCCAGTCTGTGTACGCCGTCTGCATGCCGCACTCGTTCGGCGCCTCCACCTCCTCCACGTCGTCCTTCACGCGGCGCAGCGACGTGATGGGGCCCTCCCAGATCTCCTTGCCCTTGCGCTTGATGGCAATGATGGCTCCCTACGGCAGCGCGCGCAACGCGGACCGCCTCACTCGCCATTGCGGCCGGGGCCAACTGTTGTCTTAACATGTCGTCAGGCGACCGGCGACATCTCGGAGACTGCGGATCGGTGCAAACCACACACGCCTTCCCCACGTCCGGGAACCAATGTGAACTCGGTAAACAGGAAAAGAACCGTTGACACGTGGACCGCGAATCCTATCCCAAACCCTAAACCCCAAAATCCGAAACAGACCTAAACAAAAGTCCAAGGCACAGGTACTATTATCAGAGGGCTCCGTTTAAGGGCTCCATTTGAGGGCTCCACGACAAAGAGGACGGCCAAATCTGACTAGAGATCTCTGGCTCTTCAGAGAAGGGGGGGGGGGGGGGGGGGGGGGGGGGGGGGTAAAATGTAGGCAGCCACGGGGGCGTGGAGAACACAAGGCGGCTGAGGAGCATCACCCCACCCCGATGGGATATGTGGCCGCATCCCCTTCTTCTCTGGCCACGTGGGACATGCAGTGCTTGTCCGCAGCGCCGAGGGGCAGTGAGAGGGGCCGCGTGGCGCGGCGCACCTTGACCAGCTTGCCGTCCTCCACGCCGCAGCCCGCCACCACGCGCTTGGAGCCCGCGCCAAAGACGGCCTTCACAACCGCGCTGCCGACGTACTCCCGCTCGATGGCCTGCGATAGCCGGCCCTCCATCGCGGCGCGCACCTCATCCAGCAGGTCGTAGATGACCCTGCGGCAAAGGAGTGCCCGGGGGGGCGGGGGGGGGGGGGGGAGTCGTGGAATTCAGAGTTTCACATAATCATGAAGCATTTCAGGTTCTGTAGGGTTAAATCCAAAATACAGAAAACCCTGTTACGAATTTGCCAGAACGTGCCGCGACGTGTTTCGTATTGGGTTTGCGGGTCGCGACAACAGTTGCAGATTCCGTGCTATGCTTGCGGTCTCTTCCAATAGGTTTCCGACGAGGTTTCCGATAGGTTTCCAACCATAATTGCGTTCTCGCCTTCTTTGCGATGGGGTAACAAACAAAGAGATGTATCATAGCACACCAAAAGCATGGCTACGGTGAGCGACAGGAAACCCCTATCCAGCGGATCCCGCATGTTATCATGAAAACATAATAAGAATATTAATATTAATACATGTGTTTATAACAAAAATAATGTTATTATATAATTATAGTTTGCGCTATCGCAATATCATTTTGTGTGTGCTCCAAAAATGAATGGGTTTGCACCATCGAGCCCGAGCGAGATACTTGCAGTGTATTACGATTACTTTCCAGATAAATACAGTTTCCCTCACTTTGCTGGGGGGGGGGGGGGGGGGGGGGGGGGGGGGGGTAGCATAATCGATACATAGCAGCCCCAAAGCGGGGTTACGGCACGGGTAATCGCGTCGAGAGTCGTTCACGCATAGTCGACGGCGGCCGCCGCACTTGTAGGTGCGCAGCTGGATGCCGCGGCGCTTGGCCTCCGCCGCCACCGCCTCCGAAACGTCGATGTTGAAGCCGACGATCATGCCCTCGCTGGCGTCTGCGAGGTGGAGGTCGCTGTTGGTGATGTCGCCCGAGGCGGCGTGCAGGAAGCGCAGCATCACGCTGTCCTGGGGCAGCGCCAGCAGCGCGCCCTTCACCGCCTCCAGTGTGCCCGATGCGTCCGCCTGCGCCGCGGAGATAGAAGGCCAGGGGGGGGGGGGGGGGGGGGGGAGTCAGCTGCCCGTCTCCGCGATCTCGAAAAAACAGCCGAAGACTGGACAATGCGGCGGGTGAGGTAGGTGATGAAATAAAAGCCACCCACTCACACTCCTCCATTTAGAGGTCAAAGGTGCCATTACAAGCGACGAAGATATTGTACGATCAAGAAGCATAGCCTCAAACGCTGGATAATCCCGGGAAAATGATATAGCCAAAGAGAAGTATTATGGGGCAGCACATGCCCCAGTCAACAGGAATAGTGAGGTATTGAGGGAGGTGCTGGTGGTAGGGCCATCAAGTGACATACAATTCACAACTAACACAGTGAATAAGACCTGCCTGCAGGCCCGAAACTGTACACCCCATTAAAGTAATCCGATGCAAAGCCGCGCTTTCTGATTACAACATGGCGGGGGCCGCGGGGGGGGGGGGGGGGGGGGGGGGGGGGCGCACCTTCAGGATGATGTTGAGGCGCTGCAGGAGCTCGGTCTCATCGCCAAAGTCGTCCATGGACGCCAGCGTAGAGAGCGTCACGCGCGAGCCGCCGCCGGATTGCGCCGCCAGGCGGGTCTTACGCAGCTCCTCCGAGGCCTTGGACGCCAGAGCGCGCGCCTGCGGGGGCAGAAGTACGGGACTCGGCGCGCTAACAACCCTAAATATGTTGCACGCAGTTCACTGTTGAGCAAAAGCACACTGGTGCAGGTCCCTATGAACGGTGGCACGGACTGAAACTATGGGTTGTGGCCCTACTAAGTGCCTGTCTGAACCAGGTGGGACGGCGCACCTCTGACTCGTTGGCGGCGACGATGAACTCGTCGCCGGCAGAGGGCACCATGTTGAGCCCCATCACCTCCACGGCCGTGGAGGGGCCTGCCTCGCTGAGGCTGGCGTGGATGCCGTCCGTCATCGCGCGGATCTGCGCCACACAGCGCCGTGCTCAGCGGGCTTGCCTCAAATTGCACGGGTTACATGTTGATACTGCAAAACCAACGATTTGAGAATTCCGCGGGTGTTGCTGTCTTGCAAATGAGACAGGATGATAAACAGCTGCATTCCATTTTCATGGCAGGTTTTGGTGTTACGTGCTTAAAAACAACTTCGTTTTAAATTCTCCAAACCCTAGAAACAAGAACAGTATGCGAAATAGAGGCATTTCATTTAAATGACAAGTTTTCGGGTTGAGCCTTAAGAACCCTTAAAATACACACAGGATGAGACATGGCTGCATTACATTCAAATGTTAGGTTCTCTGTTAAGCCATAAGCCCTAACTTATTTGCTTAAGCTCTACAAACCCTACAAATAAACACAGGATGATAAAAAGCTGCATTCCATTGAATTGAAATGTTATTGAAATAAAATGATCTAATTCAGTTCGAGTTAGCATTGGGGAAGATTAATTGGAATGATGAGAAGTGCAATGAAACATTTTGATAGTTGGGAGCACTCTGGAATTGGAAGCGGGATCAAGGGACGGACTGGTGCCTCGGACGGTGGTTGATTGCGAAACGGATGTCTCACGCCGGGCCGCACCTTGCCAAAGGCGGCCCCCGCGACGGTGGAGTCGCCCACGCGCAGCGTGCCGTTCTGCACCAGCAGCGTGGCGATGGGGCCGCGGTTGCGGTCCAGGTGCGCCTCGATGACAGTGCCGGCGGCCAGGCGCTCCGGCTGCGCGAAGATGTCCGTCACCTGCACGATCGATGCAGCGGCAAAGAGGAGCATGGGAGTGTCAGGATCGTCAATATCGATGATAACCTCAATTAAGGGAAAATACCCCATATTTAACCTTAAACCCCAGGGCTGACACCTATACCGCACCTCTCATTGGCCAACACGTACGCTGCAGCATTGTTTCATGATTGTTTTTTTGTCGCAAGTCATCCAGAATCAAACCCTAGCCAGGGTTGGGGACGGGCGCACCTCTGACACCAGCGAGATGGTCTCCAGCAGATCGTCGATGCCTGCGCCCGTCTTGGCGCTGATGGGGATCATCGGCACGTCGCCGCCCCACTCCTCCGGCATGACCCCTGCCTGCACGTATGCCCCGCGAGCAGGGAAGCGGGGGGGGGGGGGGGGGGGGGGGGGGGGGGCTGAGAGTGCGCGAGCCGCGCTAAGCCGGTATTGGAGCGAGACCATAGACGTAACCAGGGGCTGGGGGGTGCGCGGGGGGCAAACTTGAGGTCTCGCCCACCCGCACACACACATGCAACAACCAGGGTCCGAACCAAAATGCGCAAATACTGCGAAGCGATATTGGAAGGGTGGTGTTGGTTGTGTGTAATACCAACACCACCCTTCCAATGGGCCAATAGTCACAGCCCTATTTGAGACCAAACCTAAACACCCGCCCCACAAACCCATACCATAAATAAAACCAAATCTCGACCCGAGCAGTGCTAATCGCCAAGCCTCCCCCCCCCCCTCCCCCCAGGCGGTCTGGGACCCACGATCTCAGGAGCCTGAGTCCAACACATAATCGGCGGGCGTGCAGCCGCCGGTGGCAACTTTGGCTATCCATTCTAATATGGTCCGTATCAGTACCCATGTCGGCCCCTGTTAGGGGACTTAGCCAATAAGGCAGTGACCATTGGCTACGAGTAACTTCACCGATATTCAAAATCCGGACCCGAATGTTGTCGTTGATGATGCGGCGCGGAGCACCAACTTAAAGAACAAGCAGGATGAGGCGCGCCCGTCATACTATCCAAGCAGAGTTCCGAATATCGCATCCTCGCCGCTGGTGCGTGCCAGCATGCCGTGTTCCGCGCACGCACAAAACACAACCTAGAGTTCGCGCGGTACTGCGCTCAAGATGGGTGTTGAGGTGTGGGCAGAGCTTCCTCCTGGAGGACACTGTCCTCATTTCGTGTTCACCCCCTGCAAGCGCATGGAACTGCATGATGTCCCGTTAATGGCATACATCCGAAATGTGAATCCAGCTGCCGGGGGCTCTGGTGAGTTCGCGCCAACCACACTGTCACCCGCACCCTGTATGCACCCCAGGGAAGAGAGAAGGGGGGGGGGGGGGGGGGGGGGCACCTGCGAGGCCATCTCCTGCTTCACACGCTCCACCTCCGCGCCCACTTTGTCACACTGGAGAGTAGCAACACCCAAAGGCAGTTCGGTCAGCATCGGATGGGAGAAAGAGGGGGGGGCGCATGCGGGACGTATGGGATGGCAATCAGCGGATGGCAAGTGCGCCCGTAGCGCAGCCCTAGATGAGTCATTGCGCGGTACTCCAATTCCAGTCCAATCACAAAAAATAACAATGCCCGCCCCTCATTCACCACCACGGGCATCAACTCACTTGCGACACGCCGCCCTCTACTTCCCAGAATCGAGGTGCCACCAAACTGTTCTTTATTCTGTTATAAATTTGTAGTTTCGACAGGATTCGAGCTCAGGAGGGCAGGTCACAATCAATAGAAATACGGCGCTTCGAAGTGCGTCGGCGCCTGGCTGAAGTGTGTGTCAGGCAGGGGTGTTTGGCAGCGGTGGTGGTGGTGGGGTGTGTGGGGGGGGTGGGGGGGGGGGGAGGGGGGTCAGAGAGGTATGCGGGTGTGGGTGGGTGGGTGAGGGGTGTGATGGGGTTCTCAGGGGGAGGGGGGGGGGGGGAGGGGCGCGCGCACACCTTGTTGATGGCGACCACCATGGGCACGCCCGCGGCCTTGGCGTGCGCCACTGCCTCCAGGGTTTGTGGCCGCACGCCGTCGTCCGCCGCCACGATGATGACGGCGATGTCAGTGACGCGCGCGCCGCGGGCGCGCATCGCGCTGAAGGCCTGTGCGGCAGGGGTTCGGGCAGGGTGGGGCGGCGGTGGAATGAGCATGGGGGTGGGGGACTGAGCCTTGCCTCATGGGGCCAGCAGGCTTCTTGGGGTTTGCTGGTGGGTTTGGGGGTATGTCAGATGTTGGGGTGGTGCATGTCATGCGCGTAGATGCGTTCGGGGGATTTCTGGGGGTGTTGAGGGGTTTCTGGGGTTTCTGGATAGGTTTCTCTGGGTTTGAGGGCCCCATGAGGATCAGCTCGGGGGCACACTGGCGCCCGCACCTCATGGCCCGGGGTGTCCAGGAAGGTGATCTTGCGCTCCACGCCATCCAGCGTCACCTGCCATGCCCCCCGGTACCGCATAGCCCGGGTCAGCACTGCCCGCCCCGCTGACACTCCGCCCGGCCTGCCTCGTATGCGAGGGGGCTACACCAGGCAGGGCGGGGCTGGCCGGAGCTGCACTAGGGGGGAGGCTCAGCGAGGCTGAGACTGTTGCTGGACAGAGACCAAAGGTGAATAGGGTGAAGGGGGTTGGGGGTGAAGGAAGGTGGGTTGTCAACGGCAGGCGGGGATTGCAGGCAGAGGGGGGGGGGGGGGGGGGGCGCTCCGATGCGCATACTGCTGGATGAAGGTCATGCAGAAGCAGACCGGCTGGGATGCAGGAGAGGCGGCCAGGCTGAGACTAAAGAGGTAGGGGAGGAGGACAATCGAACGTGGGCATAAAGGCAATGCAAGGGTTGAAAAAAGAGCGGGGGCAGAGGGGAGGGGAGGTGTGCATGTTGTAGGGGAGAAGAGGAGGTGGGGCTTAAAGTCGCAGTGGGGCGAGGCGGTTGGCTATGGGTGGCCATGGAGGATGTGGGGTGTAAGGAGGGCGGCAAAGGGCAAAGAGTGTGATGTGGGGGGGGGGGGGGGGGGGGGGGTGTCCTCACGGGGACGGTGTAGGCGCCGATGCGCTGCGTGATGCCGCCAGCTTCGCCGGACGCCACCTGCGTCTCCCGGATGTAGTCCAGCAGGGAGGTCTGCGGGGCCGCACCGCACCGCCGCGCGTCAGCCGGCATCGTCGTTGCTGCGCGGGTGAGCAGGGTGCCGCTGCCTTGGCGGGACGCGCGCTGCATGCCGTATTGGGCCGCAGGTCCGACGGTGCGGGAGGCGCTACCGTCTCCAGATGGGAGCCAGTGGCACTTCCCTGGAGGGCTGGACCAACTGACTCTCCCGGTTATCCGTGGTGTGAGTGGGGGCATGAAAGGAGGGGAAGGGGGGGGGGAGGGGGGGCACCTTGCCGTGGTCGACGTGGCCCATGATGGTGACAACGGGCGGGCGGCTGACGAGGCCGTCGATGTCGTCCTCGTCCAGAAACTCGATCGTCTTCTTGGCCATGTCCTCAAAGGAGGGGCCGTCCAGCTCAAGCACCTCCGCCTCAAACTCCGCCGCCACCAGCTTCACCGCCTCCCTGCGTGCACCGCATCACGCGACCCATGGGCCACACCCCACTCAGCGCGCCCCCAGGCGCCCAGGCCGTCCCGGTTACTCTCCATCTTCAGCATGTGGATCGGGCACTGGGGCGCCGCAGAGCAGCGTTAGTACAGCTGGCAAGCCGCAAGCAACTCTCGGCCTCCTCTCCCCCGCCCCCCTCGCCTCCCACATAGACACAGAACAACACCCCCGAGCGAGGGGCATCTACATCCGTTCAACCATACAGCTAATGCCCCTCTTGCTGCTGTCGAATGGATGGTGCAGGAGACGTGGAAGTGGCAGCGCGCTGGGCAACCTCGCCGAGAGGCGCTGCCGCGAGAGGGCGCATACCGAGAGTGAAAGGAAGGATTTCAAGGGCGGTTTCAATTGGGGGGGGGGGGGGGGGGGGGGGGGGGGCACTAACACGTCGAGCGTCTGGTTGACCTGCGCCATTACGCCCTTCATGAAGAGCGCCTTGACGACCTCGACGGGTGCGACCGCCAGCTTGTCCGCGAGGTCGGCGACCGTCATGCCGTCGGGCCCGACCTCGAATATATCCTCCTTCTCGGACTGGTTGGCCGCGTCCTTGGCTTCGCGCGCCTCCTTGCGCTTGGCGCGTCCCTGCCGCTTCATGCTCGCCGTCACCTTCTCCATCGGCTTGCGTTCTGCACGGGCATCGCTGCGCCCGCCGCGCCCGCCGCGTCCACCGCGCCCGCCGCGCCCACCGCCCGGAGCCGCGTTCTCGTTGCGGAAGGTGCGCTGCCGGTCGCCGCGCCCGCCGTCACGCCCGCCGCCGCCGTCTGATTGGCGGCGAAAAAACGACAAAACCGACGGAGGCGAGACCTCAGTAATGGTGGGCACAGTACGGCGGCGGAGCAACGAATGACACGCGGGGACAGCAGCACAGGAACAGATGCAATTATGTGTATAACATACGAGTATCATGGTAAACGAAGGTGTGGGGCGGGGGAGACAAGCAGGGGGCGTCAAAATGGAGGGGGGGGGGGGGGGGGAGGGCTTGAAGGCTCGGACCACATTTCTTGAATTCGCAAATAAGTAGTGTGCGTATCTCGAGGGGGGGGGGGGGGGGGGGGCTGCTACCTTGCGACTGCCGGAACGCTGGCCGCCCTCCGTCGTCGCCGCGGCCTCGGCCTCGGCCTCCACCCCGACCGCGGCCTCGACCGCCTCCCTGCTCCATGCTGCCGGCGCGGCCGGGGCGACTGCTGCCGGGGCGCTCCAGCTGTGGGCGCGCCGCCAGCTTGGGCTTGCTCGCCAGCGTGGGCGCCGAGCCGCTGCCGCCGTCGCCGCCCTCCTCGCCGCGCACGGCCAGCCGCGTGACTCGGGCGGCACGCGGCGCGGGGAGGGATGTGAGGCGCATCCCGCGGAGGCAGGCAGCCCCGGGAAGCGGGAGCCGCGCGGAGAGCGACGCCATTGCGGCTGCGAGGTGGGCGCGGCGGGCAGAGGGGGGGGGGGGGGGCAGTGGGAGCGCCGACCGACCTCCCGGACGCCGAGCTGTCTATTCAAAATTGATTGGCCGCCGGACTCAAGTTGGGCACCGCTTGCGCCTGGATTGGCGACTAGTGTGGCGATCCGGGTCTGCGCTCGGGGGGTAGAATGCGTCCGAAAGACTGTGCGAATCGGGGGAAGGAGGGTGGGGCAGGGGTCACTGGGGAGCCTGAGGTCCCCGGCCCGGCCCCAGGGGGTCGCCCGGAGATGCGGCCGCCTCTTGCGCTATCGCCGACACCAGCACTGATGTGCGTCTGCATATTATATCGCGATAGTGCGCTTGTTTCAGGGGCCGAAGCAGCATGCAAACAGTACTTCAGTGTTGTACCTCGTATAACACCCTGCGCAGATGCAAGGGTAAATGTCGCGAGCGGCGCTCCGAGAGCGACACGTCTGCCTGTGCAGATCTGCGGGATTACAAGACAACATACTTAGTGACTTTGTGTGTGAAGATTGATGCTGAGCGTGCATTGCGCGCCTTCGGGCTCTAACTACTGCTTAACTAACACTCGGCGGTATGAGCACATGGTACCGCGGTACGAGGTACAAGTATCACCACGAGTACTAGTACCCCTGCGTCGCCACCGGTGTGAATTACAAAAGTGCGCAATGAGTAAATAACATCGACGTCTGCCTTTTCTGGTGATTTCGTGATCGCCCTCTGCAGGTATTAGCTCATGTAATCATTACATCGTCGACCGCTAACAGTAGCACCGGCTTTCGCCAGCAAGGCGCGTGTTGGAAATTCCGTCACTGGCCTCCAATTAGTCTTGCGAAATGCTTCGGCAATTTGCTTGATGACTATAACGGAGCGTCGCCTACCCAGGGCTTTCCGTAACTGGATTGCTGCCTAAACGGCCGTCGTAGAGACGCTGCAAGGGTTTCACTGGTGCCAGTCCTGTCCCGGGGGCGAAAAAAAAAAAAAAAAAAAAAAGGCGCGTGCCGTGCTGGCCGAGCGGCACCGCGCCGTTGGGAGGCGCCGCGCCGGTGGAACGGGCGCGTCGCCGGCGCTATCCTCGCCCGTGTTGCCGCCCCTCGCTGCGTTCCCGGGCGTCGTGACGCCCCGGTTGTAGTTGCTCCCGCTCCGCCACTAAGAGGTGGGTGCACATGCACGCCACCCCGGAAGCCGGGCTTCGCAGTCTCGCCTCCCCCTACCCGCCCATCTCGTCCGGCCGGCGACGGGGTGGAGTGAGGTGCGGTGGACCACCTATCGGACAAGGACAGGGTGCACATGCAAGCGGACCGAGATGTCAATGGAGGCGGCGGTCCCTATATCGACTTCCAACAAGCGTGGGCGGATGCACAACGCTTCGTGAATGAGCGCCGGGTGGTGGCGGCGATGGGGACCGATGACCCCGTAGTGCTGGATCGGACGTTGAAATGGAAGTAGTATCTGATGCTGCCGCAGCTGTGGCTTAGGGCCCCGGGCCGTGGCGGGCGGCGGCGGCAGAAAGCCTTGGCGTGGCGCTTCCGCGCATTCGCAGAGAGGCCCATGAGTGACCGCCGAGCTCGACGCACGGTGAGTCGTGGGACGACGCCCGTACATACGCTCTATATATGTGGCCCATGCCCGCCGACGCCAGGCGGACGATGCTGAACTCTTTGCGGCGCTGCTTGTGGGCAATGCGGATAGCGTTGTGAAGTTGGTGGGGGACGGGGAGCTCTCCCGAGCGGCGGGCCGTCTAACTTCCAAGGGCATGGGCGACCTATTCCATTCTGCTATCCTCGCCACAATCACCCGTCACGAAGCCAACATATCCCGGACGCCGCGTATGGCTTTCTAGTCGACGAAGCCGTCTTTACAGGGGATGTGCGCATGCCGTACACAAGCAGCTCAAGCTTCACGTGGCGGCGGCGCCCTCAAGCAAGAGCAACAAGTATCTCCTTTGTTTGATGATGGGCGAATATGTCCCGGCTTTCGGGGCTCGCGGGGGTTCGCGCCATGTCGGAGGTAGCCTCATTGTACCTCCAAGATGGCATGCCCGATTGGCTCAACCGGATCTGCCTTTTGCTAGGCTTTGTGGCCCCTGCCGAGAAGCTAGCAGGTGCGGGCGATACCCCGAACGTTCTACGTGTGGCAGTCGGGGAGACGGAGCGCCGCGCAGCGGAGCATGTAAACAGTGGTGGACAACATGAAGGAAAAGTATGTATCGGTGCTCGTGCCGTCTCAGCTTGGCGTCGGCGCCTCCGCAGGAGGGTGCGTGCTCATCCACGGTGTCCGCCTTTTATCGCCGAGAAGCTTGACCCGCGGGCCGTCACCTTCCACACCTATCGTCCAGTACTCGCAACGCCGCTACAAGGAGGCCTAGCGCCGCACCATCGCTATCCAACGCCACATCGATTGTTCGCGTTCCTTTCCACCCTGTCATCCATGCGCATCACGCCAACCCTCATCGAAAATCACATTCCGACTTGCAACCACGCGGCGAGTAGCCGGGTTCCACACCAAGTAGGTGTGAGATTCCTGTCCATAACCAACGAAGACCCCGCGAAAGGCCTTGGCGTCAAGCTTCCGCCTATTCCAGGCATCCACGTGCACATACGCTGGACAGCCGAACACCCGCAACCCAGACACATCTGGGTCTTGCCAGTGTGACGTTGGTAGGGAACAGAACCGACACCGCGACTTTAGACATTGTTGCGGATGTGCATCGCGGCACAGAAGGCCAGCGCCCTTAACTCACGACCCAGGCCTGCATGTAGCAGCATAGCCACCGTCATCTCGGACAGAGTAAGCCACATACGCTCCTGCAGACCATTCTGCCATTGGCAGTATGGCGCAGAAAACTCATGAACGAAGTGTAGGCCATCGCAGGCAGATCGAAAATCCGCACTTTGGAAGACTGAGTCGTTGTCCAATCTCAGGCGAGCTGTACTCTTGTCGTATCCGAATCGGGGATGCACGCGCCTCTCTTGTTTCCCCTCTCCTTGGATCCCTTTCTGCTCACGGACGACAGTTCCGCGCCATCTGAGGTCGTAGGATGGCGTGCAATAATAGCGCGCGCCGTTGGCCACGACATCGTTCTGCGTCTCGATTCACCCATAAGAAGCAGTGTAATAGTGCGACAACACATTAATTGGAGGACGCAAGCGAGGCGGGGCCTTCAAAGTAAGCCGACGATGGATATTTGGTGGGTTTGCCATAGCACGTCTGTCCGGCCCTTCACGCCTTCCGCACGTCCATCCATGCTTCCGGGGGTTGAGGCGCGCTTTGACATGATGCACGCATACAACGTACGTAGACATGGAGCCCGCGCGGCGCGACGCCCCTGCCGACATCAAGTGGCCCGAGCTAGCAGATGGCCACCACGGCATCCATGTCCTCAATGTGCCGCTCGGATTTCCAGGGTATGTGCAAGGGCGGGGCGGAGGAGCTACATGAGGAGGTGGACGCCAGCTTTGCAAGCTTAGCAGCTAAGCAGCTTGCCAAGCCCAACCGTCGGTACACCCATGGACTGCATCAACACCACGCGTGGGCCATGCTCAAGCACTGCATGCATCACATAGCGGGCTATTGGCTCCGCAATTGTCTCTCGCCATTGGTGCAGGCCTTCGCGGAGGCGGTGGATGCCACCGTCCTCGCGGCGGTCGAGCGAGTGCTAGGGGTCTCTTTTGATCCCTCTTGGTAAGGCACCGACACCGATCCGGTGGTCACCGATTTGATATTCTTGGCATGGCTCATGCACGACCTAAACGTCCTAGTATATGATCCTGACCCGTCCACGGCAGCGGCGGCGGCTACTTTGGGCGAGGATGCAGTGGCCAGGGCGCGCAGCAAGCTTCACCTCCCACCCATTTGGTTCATCGGTTGAAGGGTGTTGACATCCGCCGCAGGGCTAGTGTCCGTATTTAGTGATGATGCCTTCGTCTTATGAACGACATCCTCTCCTCGAGGTTCCTCACCAGGAACTCCGACACCCCCACCCCCACTCCCTAGGCTTTTTACCCACAGCTTGAGTCCGTACTTGGCCGGGGCGGCTTCAATGCAACTTTTTCCGCCCGCCGTTTTGTCAACGATGCTCGTGAGTCAGCCAGCTACGCCGCGGCGATTCGCAAAGCGTGGGGATGCCTTCATGATGCGGCTACCGCCGGCCACCTCAATGGTGCGGACGCCCGTACGCACGGGTGATATGGAGCTGAGGCGGAAGCTGCGCACATCGCTTCCCGATACAACCCGTACTGTAGTTCGCGCTCCGAAAAAACCCCGGACATAGGTACAAATCACCGCCGCGCGCGCCTGCGCGCTCACCCCCTCGCTCGCCCGCCCGCCTACAGAGCCCGCACCAGCGCATCTACCCACCAACACATCCGCACCTCCTTGTCCCACGCTAGCGTGAGACAAGGAGCCGTGACCCTCTCGGTAGGCTACTAACACCCATTCCTCGGAGATGCGGGATGGTCGTGGGGTTTTGGTTGACCAGGGGCGTGTGAGGGTCCTGAGGATGTGGCCGCTCCGCTAATCCTCGCGACTTCTCAATCCATCCCCACGTCAACACGTTTTCCCGACGATACACGGCATGAGAGCCAAAAGTGCTAGGATAGAACGCTAGTTTAAGTCAAGTAGATGGCCTAGGGCGTTTACAGCTTCACAAACCGTGCACGACCGAGTCGGCGACATTGGCGCCTTTTTTCGTTAATTGGCTCGGCGCGTATCTGCTGCACGGCTGCTGCAGGGTCCCCACCAAGATCTTGCAGCACGCCACCTTCGGGGCAAGGGTAGCCGTGAAAATCACACCATAGCTGCAAGAGGCATATCTCTTGGGGCTACGGGTGGTCGCACATAAAAAGATGTAGATATGGGACGACGTGAGCGGGGCGTCGGAAGCGATGCTATCGGGTGTTTGGGCCACGCGCCTGTTTGACCCATCCCCACGGAAACACGTTTTCCCGACCGCACACGTCAGTAGAGTCCAAACCTCTCGGTCAAACTTTAGTTTACATCATGTAGATGGCCTAGACAATGTACGTTGTGAGCTATTTTGCTCGGTGGAGTTAGGATTATCCGCGTGGCTTTTGGGTGATGGGATTGGGCAGCGGCGGGGGCTATCTGCTGCTGGAGGATCGCTACCAAGATCCTGCATCAAGCCGCCGTGAGGGCAAGGGTAGCCGCGACGCGCCCACCATAGCCGCAAGAGGCATACCTCTTGGGGCGACGGGCGGTCGCACCGTGAACAAGTCAGATATGGCACGGCAGGGGGCTCGTGTGCGATGCTACTGGATGAGCATGTCGCGCGTCTCGCTGCGCCGCAGTTGCCGTGTGTACCAACGGTAAAAACCGCAAAACGGTATAACAGTTTCGTGTAGTTTTCGCACTATCGTACGGGTTAGTTTGGGAAGCGATGTGCGTCGGGCTTGCAGAAAGAGCTAGCCGCTTTCCTAAACCATGCCAACAATTCTCGACTTCGCAACAAGGTGGGGACGCTCCTTGTCACTACTTGAATTGTCACTAATTTTGTTCGGACAGCTAATTTTGTTCGGACAACGCGACGTCCGGCACGTGTACGGTGGCCATCCCCACTGCGAGGACGGTCACGAGTCCGCATGAGCTGCGGATGGACGAGGTCGCTGCCGGGGACTTCTTTTAGCCCATGCATTGACCCGGTGGTGGGGAGCCGGATCATTCTGCCCTCGACCGAGCACCACCCCGTCATTGTCGACCGCTATGGCGACGCGCTCATGAACCTCCCGGCACCTGGAGACGTTCACCAAAGTGTGCAGCACGATGCTGCCGCAGAGGCCTTTCGTCGCGCTCAATGTGTCTACGATATGGGCATCGTCGTACGCCGTAAGGTGGACGACTTGTTTCAGCAGGCAATGCCTCTTGGCAACATTGTACCCATGTATGAACTCAAGGACCTTGTACCCTACCAGACGCAGAGTTCTCCCTCCCGGCGTTCAACGTCGTGATCAATAGCTCTGATTCCCGGAGCTTGAAGCCCACGTTGCTGGAAATCACGACCATGCCGTACGGGGTCAAGTGCACTCCAGTCTCACATGTCACCGCTGTGGATCGGTTACAACGCACCATGTTAGGCGACATGCAACAAGGACTGGCAGTGCGGGATGCGGCGTGGCACATCACGGTGCCGGGACAGAATGGTTCACTTCGAGACATCATGGACATGTCGGAATACACGTGCATGGTGTGCGAGTTGAGCAATAAGGGAGTGCGCCGCACATTGCGCTATCGCATGCTTGGCCGCGTATCGGGGCGCCCTCTCATTGCGGGGCACTCAGTGAACCACCCGGGCGGCTCACCGTGAGGCCATACTCGCATGAGATTTCCTCGGGGTCCCGAGCTTGGTGGCGGTTCGTGAGCGCGCCCGCTGCCTCATCAGGCGGCGTAGATTCGTCCGCTACCACCCTGACGCTGCCAAAGCTAAACAACGCGTCCGTGGATCACCCTCGCACACACGTGCACGCGTGGCCCGGTCTCTTAACCGGGCGCGCACCACTCATCCCTTCCTCCTCGTGCTTGCGGTGTGCGGGCCGCTTTAAGCGGTTATTTGTGTTGATCTCCGGTGGGTTTGTTTCTTCTGGCCTTTTGTAATTCACAGCAGTAGCGCTACCGATAGGAACGAGATGATCAGCACAAGCCGCCTCAGATATAAATAAACTAAACGTCGCTACCGGTATCCACCTATGAGTCGCAACTACAAATCCACCAGTGAAAGCAGTGGCGACTACCCGCTATACACCTCTCCACACAAGTAGCGACTATGGGGTTTGCGAATTTATTGATCCACATGCCCATGCGCGGCTACTCTGAGACCGTGCGCGCGTGCATGCGTGTTACTGGGTCGTACGGCTGGGGGGAAATGGCGCGATAGCGCGATACACCCGCCCATATTGCCACGCGGTGGCCGTTGCCGTCGACGCTTTTATTTAGGCAAAAGCGGGGCTTCTTGCGCTAGAGCTTCAAAACCACAAATTGCGCCACTTGTGTGCACAAATAGGCATGGGACAGCACAGCCCCCGTACTCATACCAACTCACCCTTAGTATGATCATTATCCACCATACACGTAGGGCATGGAAATTAGATTATTAACGACCTGGACCAAGCCCTACGTGTCGATGTCGATGGTTTATTTATGGCCAAAATTATGGACAAAATGCGTGATCGTTGCGCGCACAGGCGGGAGAGGCTTCTCGCGGCCTCCTTGCCGTAGGCCAAAGCTTTTCTATAGTAGTGCATGGCCGCATGCTCATAGCGCGCCATGGTGAGCCCAGTGGGGCGGCAATGGCGTGCACCTTAATGCGTCGATGCTGGTGGAAATAATGTTGTGAAAGGGGGGGTCCGGCATGGCGGCCGTGGGCATCGCTCCAGGGGAGTATGTGCCAAGTATGAGTAGTCCGTGCACAAGTACATACAACACACTGTCCCGCCACCGTGGATCAGGTTTGGAGATCCCCTTGGCGTAAAGTTTCACGCCAAAGTGTTGACAACACGGTGACAGAGACGTCAGATTTCGACATATTATTTCAAAAAATCGAAAAAGTGCCTTAACGGCCTCGAACGACCGTGCTGCATATGTGGGATCTGTAGCCCTGCTCGCATAGTTTTTTGGGTATTTATATGAAGTTTTCTGACGTTTCCTCGCCACGCACTGAGCGATACCGCGAGTTTGAGAGCTGCACCACAAGGCGGCACTGCTGTGGCGATGGTATCATGCCACATCGTGCCACAGGCGCGCGCCACTATGGCCCCACCCCAAGCAAAAGTACACTAGCCTCTTTGCTGACATGTTTCCGCCTCGCCACCCATGGCCATCCTACCATGCAATGGTCTATGCATGCGCGGCGGGACGTGCGGGGCACCAACCTCCGTTGTTGTGGAGATATTGGAAACGCTCAGAGGGGCGCAAGTGCCACTCGTGTAGGGCAATTGTTAGGGCCAAAGGGGTTGCTTACACCCTATGGTGCTAACGGCTGAGCCTAAATGTGCCATATTCCAGGATTTCAGGTTAAAAACCCTAGATTCAGCTGCCCTACTATTCGTAAGCTCGGATTCGACGAGAAAGGGGCGTGGGAGTTATGTGGAGGGGTGTAGTACGAGAGCAACACAAGCCAAACCGATATTCTTATTAAAAATGCAGTTGTTAAAATTCCACCTCCCAGAGTCCATCAGCCACCAACAACACCAGCAGCACCCGGCATCGGCTGGATCAAAGCATATTAAGCCACATATATACGTGTCTACCTATGCATTGCAATGTTGTTTGCAGCGCAAGCACTGACTACTGATGTGACCGGTGAAGCAAATAGGCCGCCATGCGGCTGCCTTCCATTGCTGCCGCCGCTGGCAAGTCAACAATGCGCCTATACCGCCGTACTCAATCAGTACAGTGTAAATCTAAAGACAAGAATGCATGGCCACTGTTGTGGAGTCTTGTTGAACTTGGAAGTGGCGAAGGGGCGCGATGTGGCCGAAGAACCACGCGCCGTGTGAAGGGAGGACGTTAGGGTCGATGCAGTCCAGGCTGACGTGGACCCTTGTTGTTGCAGTATTCATATGCGCCTCATGCTCCATGCCCGTATGTTGGTTAATTTCATATCTATATATGCTAAAACGACACCCTCCCAAGGGTGCCGAATTGCTCAACGGCAGTACAAATAACACAACGACTCGTCCGGTTTTCTTGGGTGTCATCGTGCATTGTCACTGTTGCGACTATTGCGCTCTTGTCAGCACAGACTGTGAGGGCGCGGAGGTGTTTGCCTGGGCATGAGGCCGTCGTACAGCAGCACGCCGTTGCTCTACACACCCGCATAAAATTTTGACCGCCTATGGTCAGATGGCACATTCCTTGTCCGCTCAGTTGAGCGGTTGTCTCGTATGCGAGAGGTCCCGGGTTCGTTTCCTGGTCGATGTATTTCGGCAATATCGGCCCGGTGTGTCCTGGGTTTCCCCGGTTGATGCATTAGCCCCCCGGGGTTTGAATGAGGCAATGGTCTGCGGGCTATGCCAGATCTACGACTGCAGTTGGCGCAAGAGGTCAAGTGCTGGGGCGGCTTCGGCCGATGTCACCGGGCGAACTTTGTATGGTCAGATGCCATCCGCCGCTGCCAAAATTTGAATTATTCCACGTATAGGCTGATAGGCTGATTGCCTGCCGGCAATGGGCGCGGCGGAATGGGCCGTGCTCCGTCGCCACGATGCGGACAGGCGGCTACGAGCCGGCTCCGTTACTGCGAGCCACCGCGCGGTTCAGCTTCTCCAGCGCCTTGACGCGGTCATTGTGCAGCCCCAGGCCCGACGGCAAGCCCGGCCATTCGCTGTTGCCCACCGCCTGGTTGTTCTCCACGATGAGGTCGAAGCCGCCGATGCGCGGGTACGTCTGCTTGCTGAAGCGGCCCTCCATGTCCACGCACGTGAAAAAGTCGTCAATGAGCCTCGTTTTGAGGTCGTAGTCCGTCTGGTCGGAGGCGGAAAGCGCGGGCGACGCATTGACCTGCATGGCAAAGCATCATGAAGTTAATGGCTCATAATAATGTGCCAGAAACAGCGAGAAGTATTTAAGTTTTTAAAAATATCACAAAAATATCACATAATACTAAAAAAAATCCAGGTACGACATCCTAGTAAATAAACAATCCTTGCATGTTGTAGTACGTCGCGGGTATGTGCTCGTACAGGTGGTTGTACTCAGGTATTGACTGGGGCTTCAGTATGTCATATCTATTATACTCACGTGGGATTCTACTGAGCTGATAATAATATAAAGAACAACACGATATGCTATGTTAACAATAAAGACAATAAGATATAAATAGCAAGCGAGTCTTCACCGGACTACTACAGAGCTCCCCGGCGCACCTCGATGAGCCAGGGCCGCAGGTCGCTGTCAATCATCACGTCGTAGCCGTACATTTCGCAGCAGTGGCGGTCGTTGATGATGGCGTTCTGCACGCTGCGCAGGCTGGCGATGATGAGCTGCTGGATGCGGCCAAAGCAGCGGTTGGCGTTCTCCGGCCCGTGGTGCGACGCCAGCCACATCTGCCAGCCCGCCAGGTAGCCGCCGCACAGTTGGGACATGGGTCATCAGTACGTTGCTGTGGACAACAAATACAATAATACACCATTGGATTCCGCTTACAATAACTAGCACTGTTGGACCCCTCCCTCCCTCTCTCGGCGAGCGAAGAGGGACAACAATAAAATAGTCCAAGTAAGAAAGAATGAACAAAGGGCAAAACCGGGATGTTGCAACGTACGCTATGGTTCTCTGGTCGCAAAAAACACAATGTGGCGGTTTGGGACCGTAAAGCATCCGGCCGTATACCATATGAGCCGTATTCCGGGCTCGTTATACCAGTTTATGATTTGCGCCCCCCCCCCCCCCCCCCCCCCCCAAAAAAAAAAAAAACGGAAAAAGAAAGAAAAAACAGTGTTTATCAGTCTGCATTAGAGCACGCCACAAAAGCTACACGGATATACCGGCCTGATGTTGCGAAACATATCATATCGTTTTTGGACTCACAAACCCAATTAAATGGTGCGGTAGGTGCCCCTCCCCTCCCTCTGCCGCTGCAACGGCACTTGCCGGACATGGAAGGCAGCCGCACCTTGAGGCTCTTGATGGGCCACTTGAGGTCGGTCTGCACCGCGCTGTACCTGTCGTCCTTCTTCTGCACCGCGTGGTTGGTGAGGTGCATGCCCGCGTTGGCGAGGTCCTTCTTGGCGACGCTGAAGCGCGCGTTGCTGAAGCGGCAGAAGCCCTCGCGGTAGAGGTACACCTTGAGCGGCGAGAAGCTGAGGCAGAGCGCAAAGATGCGCATGTCAAACTTTTTGCCGCCCACCTGCCAGCGCGTCAAGCACAACCGCATGCCGGCAATCAGTGCTTTGGAACACTATGCCTGGCGATCTTTGGCTTATATCAATGACGATAACGGAGCCGCGGCCTGCACAGGGGCTCCGTAATTGCACCATTGCCTTGAAAATACGCCGCTGTAGAGGCGTTGGAAGGATATCAATGCTACGAGTAATGTTAATAATGCTGTGCAAGGATGTCAAATTCAATTTGCAAGGATGTTAATATAGGTTCCACGGGTCCAGCGCCACCACGCCGGGGCCCAGGAGGGGCACGCAAATATCAATATCAATATCGACGTTAAATCATGCAACATTAGCATTACTATTGCAATTTTACTATGCATTCATGCAAGGATGTTTATATTAATTCGCCCGCCTATCCTGTCGGGCGAATAAAATAAATGCCGGCGATCCGTCACCCTCCATGTCTGATTGGGTCTGCGGGTCACAAAGAGAAGGATTTGTTTTGAACCATCACGTCGGAGGCTTCGCGTTATCACAGTGATGGCGCAACATGGTACGATTCCAGATGACAACAGGTCTCTTTGGGCAAAAGGGGCGAAAACAGTCATGTGTAGCAAACCCGGAGCGTGGTTAATACGGGTAATTTGCGGCAGTTAACCGCAGTCTGGTCCGTTCTCGGCGCGGCGACGCTTTCCCCAAACTACGCAAGCATGCCCCTGGAGCTCTAAGACTGTGTGCGAATTTCAGGGGCGACCTCAGGAGAAGTGGAGGGGATGGGGGGTGGGGGCAACCAGGTATGGATTGGAGATGTACTGCTGCGCCACGACGGAGTACACGCGCTCCTCGCGCTCCTTCGCTGCCTGCTGCTCCTTGAGCCACTCCTCGATCTGGGAGAGCTTGTTCACGAGGAAGATGCCGCGCCCCTGGTGGCCAGCCGTTGCGCGGCAATCAGCGAGCCAGTGCGCATGGCAACAGCGGTTACAGTGCCCCCCCCCCCCCCCCCCCCCCCCTCCGGCCGTCCTGCAAGCCCCTCCCTCCATGGGCCTTAGGCTCGGGTTACAAATGACAGGTGTGACTAACCCTGTCAAAACACCTATGTTTAACTTTCAGCCCACACCCTGCCTGAAGGTGCCGACACACCTTAAACAAAAAAATGTAAGCTCTACATTAATGCTCTACTGTAATGCAGCTCTACATATTATACCGTGGGCTGCGTTTTATTTGACGCCAGCTATACCGGCGGTAAACCCTTCCGGCGGCTTTGTTTTGCATACTGTAACCACGCTTTGGGTTCGCGGTGTATTATCGTGTTGGAAACCCCCCCCCCCCCTCCCTGCCGGCGCAAAAGAGAAAAACTACATTTATCTTTAAAAATATATCAGAATGCAACATGACTACCACATGAACATCCCAATACGTTGCTGCAAAACAACGCCGAAAACAAAATCGACCCACAAACCCAATCAATTGTTACGGTATAGGCGTATAGCTACTTGGCAACCAGCTACCTGCCAGGCCGGTATCGTAGATATGTGGCCGCGTGGTACCCGTGTACACGTGAAACCCGGGGGCGAAAAATAGAACCCGTGTATCCGTACCACCCCGTAGCAAATCGGCTTGCGTATGGCGGTGGTAATCGATTGATTGCAAGTTTCGCAACATTGCTGACGCAGTATCGATGTGTAAGATATCATACAGACTGCTACGGACTCGTTTGGGAGTGCTATAGGGGAACACGGCTGTGGCCGCACCTGCAGCCCCCTCACAGGCTTGAAGATCCACACGCCGCCCTTCTCCTTGTACGCCGGATCATGAGCGACGCGTCCGCGGGCAGCGTGAAGGTCAGCGGGAAGCAGTCAAACGCCTCGATCTGGCGAGGCAGCGGGCGGTGGTTGCTCAGCAGAGTCGGGCATTCACACGCGGAAACAAATGTGTGTGTGTGTGTGTGTGTGTCGGAGGGATGTCCCCGCGGGAGAGGGTGTCGGAGCACTTGCACGTGGCTGATAGGGCCACAGTTGTTACGCATGGGTGGTGATAAGCTGCTACGGGTGCCGGCGCGAATAACATCCTGCCCTGCCTATCAGGGGTTAAATTTAGAGAAACTGTAGCGGAACCATAGAGAATTTTCGCATAGGTTGTTAGCAAGTTCATAATAAGGGTACTTACAGGTGCACCGGCAGGCAGATGGTCATGTGGGGGCGCCGATAGGAAAGCCATAATAGGAGAGTGTTGGAGGGTGCCTAACGCCTCGTTTACAGTTTCGTAATGCTTTCGCACTATACTTGTTTGTTATTGGCGGGCAGAAACGGGCGCTCTTTAATTATGACTGTTCTCTTCCAGGTGCGCAGGCACCCGCAACAGAAGTAGCATTCTTCTTCTAGCTACTGCTACTACTACTACTATTACTACTACTACCACTCCTACAAAGTAGGAGTCTGCTATTATTACTACTACTACGGGTGCGGACTTGTGTACAATAACCCGCCGTAAAAGAAGGTGGTCGCTTTTCCGCCTTGCTCAGCCGGACATCACGAACATGTAACAAATGATAAGGAGGTCCGGCAACCCACCCTAATAAGTCTCCAATGGCGTCTCTTTTACTGGATGAGTCAACAGCTACTACTACAACTATTACAACTACAACTACTACAACTACTGGTGTGAACTACAAAAAGGCCAGTAACAAACCCACTGCTAAAAGCAGTACTAAATAAGAGATCAACCCAACCCGCTACAACAGCAACTACTGCAACTACTACTACTACACACACACACACACACACACACACACACACACAGGAGCAAAGGCATGACTGGCCTGGCCAATCGCGATGCTGCCAAAGCCTCCGCAGTTGTGCATCCTCCTCCACGTCACCAAACGCGGGCAATTGATGATGATTTCGTGCGATCAGTGGCCGGGAAGGGGCCAAGAGGAGGGGGGGGGGGGGGGGGGGGGGGAGGGGGGCGGCCCACGTCGGCCTGGGTTCCCTCCTTCTGCGCCTGCTTGAGCGCGCGCTTGAGGTTCTTCGCCATCAGATCCTTCTGCGTCAGCTCCACGTGGTTTGGGTAGTGGTTCACCTTCTGGTTGTCCGAGCACCGGAAGCCGTTGCTGTTCGGCCGCTACGTGGGGCAGAGCAACGTGGTCAGCGCTGCGTGCACACCCGCTGGGCCGCGCCAGGCACAGATCCCCCCTCCCCCGGCATTTATCACAGCTTGATCTTTGCCTTTTCAATTTCTCAGGGGGGGGGGGGGGGGACCGGAAAATAGAAAAAATCGCCAAGGAATGCTGATGGGTGCTACACGCGGGAAGCAGCCCTTGGGCGCGCGTGGTTTTTACTTTCCTTGGGGTGTGTGTGTGTGTGGGGGGGGGGGGGGGGTATAGCTTTGAATAGATCCTGCTTACACTGCATGTATTGCAGGCGGTGCTCCACTAGTGTTCCCTGCCCGCCCAGCACCCTCCCGCCGATAGCAAGAAGGCAGCCCGGAGCTTGCCCCGCCTCGGGAAGCACTGGCAGGCGGGCGCTGCATGCGCCCGGAGGGAACAGTGCGCTGCCCCCCCAAGGAATACATGGAATAATGATGACGGAAATGATTTAAATAGGCTCTAACCCACAGTTTAATCATTTAATCTGAAGTTGTATTGTAAAATACGAGCATATACATCACAGCTGTGAGTTATCTGACATCTACTAATAAGAAAACACAATTCCCGCAACATTATATTGATCGGGCTTGGGCATCAGACACACGGTGTTGCACCATTAAGTCGGATCTTCTGCGCTGTGTTTGCGTTGCATCCTGATATATTCCCGGATATTAACATTACTTATTAAAGTAATGTTTATATCCGGATGTTTAGTTTCCCTCTCCGCGGGGGTTCGAAAACAATAACACGCTGTTGTTATTGTTGCAAGTAAAAATCAAAGCGCGGTTATTTTGACATGTTATGAGACAATATAATGCGTGGATTGATAACATGGCAACAAAGTACGAATATTAACAAAGGCGGGGACGCGCGGATGCCCTCACGCTGTAGGTCATGTTCTCGTGGATCCACGCGACGTC